>BMAU01015964.1:0-83980 GCA_019973935.1 Trichonephila clavipes
TTTTAACAGGCTTATTTACTCACAAATCCTTACGCGCGATGGTAAAAGAGTTCGCTCTATTTTCATTTATTACTTCGCCAATTTTGAACCCTAAACTTTTCAAACCTGACAAATTTCCCCCCTCCGCTGAAGTCTCTGGCTGTTTAGATTGGCCAATTCTGACTAGCAAGTCCCCGGGAAAAAATTTCAATTATATCAAATTCCCCAAATGAAATAAAAATCTAGAAGATATAAATTGTGTAAAGTGGGCTGAGTGAATCCTAACATGTACAAAAAAAAAAATAGCAATAATGAATAACAAAGTATCAAAAATTTGGTATAAAACTTTTGTGTTACATAGAATTGTTTTCTGAAAAATATCACACATCTAATACTTCCACTATGACTATAATAATAATGAGGTTAATAAAAAACAACATAAGATAAAGATAATTCACACTAGACATTCAAAAATATAGTAGTACTAAACAACATAACATAAGAGATCAAGTGGAATTCTCACTAAATGTGCACCAATAGTAAACAATGTTAATAAAGTGATAAATGTTGAAAAGTTACAAGTACTTCAAAATGGTATTGAATGTTGGAATAATGAGTACGTAAATACATACAAAGAATAGATATAAAATAAGTAACAGCAAAATGAATTTAGGAATAATGGTAAAGTAAATACATAAAAAAGACACACATGGAGTAACTTACAGCAACATGATTTTAGGAATAATGGTAAAGTACATACAAAGAATAGATATAAAATAAGTAATAGCAAAATGAGTTTAGGAATAATGGTAAAGTAAATACATAAAAAAAAAACATATATGGAGTAACTAACAGCAACATGATTTTAGGAGCTCCCAAAAAAGAAAAGATTACATAACTATAACACAGAGATTTATCAAAATAAACACAACATCAACATTATATCAAAATATCACTAGAAATATAAAATGCAAAGAAAATAAGGGTATTTCAGATATATCAAGTACAGGTAAAAGTTCAATCAATGTAATGTAATGTTTCACACAGTCCTGTCTTGGAAAAATCATAGTTCAATGTTCATCATCCAATTATTGTTTATCTCACAGTTCTTTTGTTTATTATTAGAATCTCTACTCAATCAACTAACTCATTTCAAAAACATACAACCATAATAAAATCTTCATAACATCACATACTATATTTTAACTTTCAGAATATACTTATCACAAATAATCACAATGAAATTATTATAACACAATGTATCGTAAAATGACCTCATCACAATGTTTTCATACAGTCCATAATTCAGTTATTTTTTTTTTTAAATAGTCTTCAATAATGTGTTCATTATGAATAAAGATACAATACAAATTCAATTACATTAAATTTTGATTTTCATAATGTAAACAAGTCTTAAATTCAAATTTTAAACACAACTTTTATTATTATTATTTTTTTTAAATAACAATGCACTTCTTCCTAAAATTACAATGCACTTCTTCCCCAATGTTTGAGAAAACAAACTCTATAACAAATATAAATAAGAATTTAGCATAATTGGAAATTGGATTTTGAATGAAAGGTTTTAATCTTGTAGAATGAACAATATCTGTTAATTTTCCTGTATATTGATTTGGTTTATCTATTTCATAAGTAACATTTGAGAGTTTTCTGACAACTTTAAAAGGACCATTATAAGGAGATTGAAGTTTACTTGAATTAGGGTATGAGAAATTTTGATATAATACTAAATCTCCAACTTTAAATTTTGCATCAACGTAATGTTTATCATACCGTTGTTTATTTATCTTATGATGCTTAATTGTTCTGTTTACTGCAATTTGTCTAGCTTGTTGTATAGGTGGATAGTTTAATTTTACTTGATTAGGTAATGGCGAATCATATGGCAAAGTTCCAAAACATTAAATATGCAGGTGGAAAGCCAGTAACATCATGTGGCGAGTTATTGTATTCATATGTAACTTGTTCTAATAATTTTGTCCAAGGAGTTTTTGTAGTTGAATTAACTTTACATCTTAATTTTGCTACTAATGTCTGATTAACTCTTTCATTCTTTCCATTGCATTGTGGTCTATTTGCTGAAGTTAGTAATTGTCTAATATTATGATGTTTTAAGAATTTCTTAAATTTAGATGAAGTGAATGCAGCATTTCTATCACTTAAAAGTTGTTTTGGGCATTGAATTGAAAAAAATTTGTTTTAAGCAATTTGTATAAGTTTCAGAAGTGACACTTTTGGATGGAAATGTCCAAGCATATCTGGTAGCATGATCCAGAACAATATGCAGGTATTTCTTTTGTGAATTATGATAATTAAATCCTCCTACAGTGTCTAGTGAAATCATTTCAAATGGTTCTTCTGCTACAGGAACTTCTTGCAATAATCCATACTTTTTTGTGTAGACTTTTATTCATTTGACATGTTTCACAACATTTAACAAAATTTGAAATGTCTAATATAATGTCTTTCCAGTAGTAAATTGGGGAAATTAATTTTAACATCTTTTTTTTACACCTGGGTGACCAAATTGTTCATGTGCAGTTGTAATTAATTTTTCTCTCAAAGATAACGGTACTACAATTTTAATTAAATTCTTTTTCTTAACTGTTAATACATCATTAATTTTTATATATTTTGGATCATTAATGTTCTCTGAATTTTGGTATTTAATAATTTCATCAGTATTTAAAAATGACAAATGGGTGATATATAATGGCATACAGGGTTCCTCGACAACATGTCTGCTTCAACATTTAATTTACCTTTTATATAAACTATCGAATATTCATACTGAGAAAGTTTTAAACTCCACCGAAATAAACGTCCAGTTAAATGTTTTACACTTTTAAGCCATTGTAAAGCAGCATGATCAGTATGTATTGTGAATTTGGATCCATGTAGGTAACAGTGGAATTTATCTAAGGCATCTATAATTGCTAAACACTCTTTTTCTGAAATTGTATAATTTTTTTCATGTTTAAGTAATTGTCTCGAGTGATAAGCTATGGGGGTAAAGTGTTCCATCTGGTGTTGTTGTTTTTAAGACTACGCCTATTGAATCCTGGCTTGCGTCACAAAACACATGACATGGATATTGTGAGTTGTATAATTTAAGTATAGGTTTTGATATTAGACCAGTGTTTCTCAAACTGTGGGGCGCGCCCCCGGGGGCGCGATACACCTACAAGGGGGCGCGAGAATATCGAAAATAAAAGTTTCAAAAAATTTATTTACTAGAATGAAGAAAAACTCCAAAAATTTCTGACATAATAAAAATATACACATTTACCGAATTTACGGAATATATATATATATATATATATATATATATATATATATATATATATAATATATTATCTGCGATTTTTACATGATCAAAAAAAAAAAGCTTTTACTTCAAAACCTCATTTTTTAGCTATCTTTGATACTATAACCAAATAAAAACGTTTTATTCGATTTGCTGTAATCCCATGATGAGAAATTTTTTATTACGTTTCCTTTCAAAGCGAAAATGCTACTCTTTTTAGAGGAAAGACAAAATCCAGAGCCATAATCAAAAACATTTTATGAAGATAAAAAGTTCATCACTGTTATATATTATTGCCATCAGCTGTAGGTAGCAGAATGTATTTGCTGCGATTTGACCTTCGAGCTTACTTGTACGGTTAGTTACGTCCCTGCTCTTATGTATTTGTTTTTTCATTTAGGGAAGTTTGAACGATTACTAAGCCAAGCATAATGAAAACGTTTTACATAATTTTTTAGAACATCCATATCGTAATAAATACACTTTTAATCCGGGAGCGGTCACATCGAGCACACAGTGCACGAAATCGGTAATTCTGGCAAAATTGTTTAATTGTTACCAATGGCCCTGACACTATCCTCCTGTTTGACAATCTTAACGTGAACTAAAATATATTTGTCACATATCTCCTCTTTTTGGGAATGACAGACGTTTTTTTTATGATCTTTAGGTACTTGTTTTGTCTGAGTTCCCGGTGTGATAACTTTTTCCGAAATGTTTTCTGTGTCCTTGAAAGTAGGTGAGTATATTTTCTGTTTATGAAATTATTCACTGGAATTACGATATTTATTGTGTACTATAAAAATAATTATAAAAAAGGATTGTGGGGTGACTCAAATAACCCCGCTCGACCATTAGTATCGAGTGCGTGCCTGCTCCAGGGTTAAAACATGTTGAAGTATTTTTTTTTTTCACTTTAAATATTAAAAATAATACAATTATTCTTCATCGGAATTTTTTTATTGTTCATTATTCAACATCAATTCTAAATGCTAATTCTTTGAGACTTAAAATCACAGTTCGCTTAAAACTAATTATAATTTGAGCAATCATTTTAAAAAATCATTTTACATTCTTGTAAACATGGTCGCACACTTGGCTTTATTCTCCTTACAATTAAGCGATTATATCAATAATGTTTAATTTTCTTATA
Organism: Trichonephila clavipes; assembly: GCA_019973935.1. Lineage (NCBI taxonomy): Eukaryota > Metazoa > Arthropoda > Arachnida > Araneae > Nephilidae > Trichonephila > Trichonephila clavipes. Next base: position 4,461 of record BMAU01015964.1, read on the forward strand.
AATGAACTCGGGCAAAGAGCGGGTCCTTCAGTCGGTACTTCCATGGGCTTGTCTTATAGAGCAAAGTTTTTCAAAGGAATGCTTATGATTAGAAATTGACCCTCTGAGTTCTTTTTTTTTCTACATTTAGCTGATATCTATATTTTGTCTTCTAAGCAGCCACCGCATTTTGCAATATGTTCCAATTTAAAAATTAGAGAAAGGAAAAATAACATAATAATTATCCTATCACTTAATTTTTTTTTTTTTTTTACTCAAAAGTAACATGTACGAAATTTAATACTCTTGTCATGAATTTGTACGGATTATAATAAAGATTGTTGCTTTAGCGTCAAAGTGCATTATTATTGCATTCAGTACGTTATTAATGTATAAGGGGGGCGCGATAAAAATTGTGATTGAAAAGGGGGGCGCCAGTAGTGAAAGTTTGAGAAGCACTGTATTAAACTATTCTTTAACTTTTGATAAGCTTCTTGACATTCATGTGACCAATTCCAAATTGCATCTTTTTTAAGTAATTTATTTAATGGTACTCTAAGTTTTGCATAATCTTTAATAAATTTTTGGTAAACATTGATGGAACCAAGAAATCTTTGGAGTTCTTTCACATCTTTAGGTGGTGCTAATTTTCTAATTGTTTCAATATTTGGATTACTTGGGGAATAATGACCTTGTGTTATTTCATATCCTAAAAATTTTATTTTTTCCTGTGCAAACTGACATTTTGATTTTTTAAGTTTAATGTTTTCTTTTTTACAAATTTGAAATATTGTATCTAAATGAGTTAAATGCTCTTCCCAAGATTGTGAGAAAATTATTATATCATCAAAATAGTTTAAAGCAAAAGTTAACTGATATTTTTGTAAAATTTGTCTTATAGTTCTTTGGAAAACAGCTGGGGAATTTTTCCAGCCAAATGGAAGTCTTAACCATTCATAGAGTCCAAAATTAGTTGTGAAAGCCAGTTTCTCTGCGTCTTTTTCATGAATTTTAATGTGCCAATAACCACTTGTTAAGTCGAGCGTAGAGAAAAAATTTAGCATGAGTTAAATTATCAATTACAAAGTCTATCAGAGGTACAGGGGTGGAATCTTTTCGTGTGATTTCATTTAGTTTTCTATAATCGATACATAATCTTGATCTTTTCCCTTCATCCTTTTTGTATGCTAAAGTTACAGGGGCAGCATATGGGCTATGGGAGGGTCTAATAAAACCTGCTTTTAACAATTCTTCTATCTGTGTTTGTATTTCTTTAGATTCTTGTTGACTGTTTCTATAAGGGCGTAAACTTATAGGAAGGTCTGAAATTAAATGAATTCTTTGTGGCTCTAAATTGATACAACCTACATCACATACTTATTTTGTGAAAATATGGTTTGAAATTTGTCAAGAAGTTGGGTTAAATCTCCCCATTGCTCACTAGTCTGTTTTGGTACTGTGTCCTCAACAACCATGGCTGGGTTAAACAATCTTTTCAGATCAGCTTCAGGGCTGTCTGGTATTTGATCTAAACCTTTATTATTCTTAACGTTAATATTATCTTCATTATTTGCATTATAGTAGTTCATATCTTGATCATTATTAAGAGTTTTACAATATGTCCCATGATATGTTCTCAACTCACCAATACACTTATTTACAAATTTAATATTACTTAAATTTTACCACATTGAAAAATACACATGTTACGAATACTAATGTCAAGCCTAAATAAATGTAAATATTCAAGTCCTAAAATAATATAAGGCAATTTAGTATCAATTACAAACAAATCTATTTGCTTAGATATACATCCAATATTCATATAAACTTTAATTATACCTTTGGGTTGAATAGTTCCACAAGTTTGATTTATTTTTACATTACTATTTTTTATAATTTTAATATTTTTTAATTGTTTAGATAAATTTATTGGAATTAATGACACATTGCTTCCTGTGTCAATTAGAGTACAAAAGTGCTTGGAACATACCATTGAATCAATAATTAGTTGTCATCCTTGCCTCTGGTTATTTTCGTCATTTCTGGGCGAGTGAAAATGTCGATTCTGTTGTACAAACTGCCTAGGTTGACTGTTGAACTGTTGCTTTCCAATGAATCTCATCATGTGCGATTGATGTGGTTGTCCATGATTTCCTCTTGCTTGGAATCGGTACTGTTGACCAGTTCCTCTGTGTACACTACTGTATGCGTGATTCCATCGGGTATAACTTCCAGTATTTACCGGTTTTCGGTCTGCGCTGTCCGGTGTTACTGCGATTAATTGTCGCATGGTTGAGATCCATTCGAAGGGTGTCGAAATCTTCTTGATAACTAGGAACTTTTGATATTCTATGGGACTGGATAATGTCATATGTTCCACAATTGAACTGTCATCATAATTTAGTTTCTTCCCCAACGAAAGTTTTTCCGAAAAAAAGGAAATTAATTCTTTAGTGTCGTTTAATGTTAGGTTTTGAAATTTTCGAATATCCTCTTGTTTTGTCGCATCGAACACCGTCATTAATAATTCTTTGCTTTCTTGGTAAGACTTTTCAAATAAATGGTTTTCGTACCAAAATTTAAGATAAACTCCCGTGAGATATCTAGGAATATTTTGCTTCTTCCATTGTTCGTCTTTTTGATATTCCAAACATTGTTGATCAAAACAGTCAATAAAACTTTTACAACTACTAAACTTATTAAGATCAAATTCAGGAAAAAAGAAGGGTTCTTTGGATGTGTTGACTGGTGACTCCTGCCGGAAAGAGTCGTCCTCCATGGTAGTATCGTTTTCAATGCAGTCGCTCGTTCGAAAAAAAAAATTGTTGAAGTTCATTCCATTGGTTTCCTCGCATATTTTTCGGTACTTTAAATCATCCTACCGGCTCTTGACAGACCCCAGGCCTGCTGGTAAAATGAGGAGGGCATCATCTTCACAATATTCCTTTATTACGCTTTCATCATATATAATCTAACATGGCGGACCTTTTGCCGCGCAACCGGGTGTTACTAAATACAACATCGCAGCGAGGAGACACCAGCCAAGTCCTTTCTAGTATGCGTTCGCCTTCGTCAGCGCTCGTTGCACCTTTTAATAGGCTTATTTACTCACAAATCCTTACGCGATGGTAAAGAGTTCGCTCTATTTTCATTTATTACTTCCTTAATTTTGAACCTCAAAACTTTTCAAACCTGACATATATATATATATATATATATATATAAGAAGACCGTACTTCTTATATATATATAAAAGAAGTACGGTTGATAGAGTACCAATAATTTTAACGCAATTTTATATTTCGTTCTCGTAAACTTTACTCCATTTAAAACATGTATTGCCAAAATACTCTCCTTTTGTATATTTATAAAATTTTAGAAATATAATGGTTATCTTACCCAACATTTCAAATCAGGGGCGGCAATTGTGTAGCTAAGACGTGCCAAACCAATCTGTCAGTATCATTCAGCGGGCCACATATAGTAGGAAATTTTTGAAATCCTTCGATTCTTACGGTAATATTTGCAGATTTAAAGAATAGAGGTAAATAATTTAGATTTACAGTTTTATTTTATATTAATTATGGATCAATAAAATACATTTATTAACATAAAAATAAACAATATAAAATGTTACTATTTCTTCAACAAAGATAAAAAAATTAAAAATGTATGTTTCCAATATATTTATTTAAATAAGAAATTGACAAAGTGAAATATAAATGATTCCCTTCATTACAGTTAAATAAAAATTGTAATGCGAATTAACTCTTTCACGACTTTTCATTCATATCGCAAAACCAGGGGTATAATGCGTGACACGATTCTGAGCATTCAGTTTTTAAACAATTTCTTTGCGGAGTCGAAATATTTTTCATATTAGGAAAGATTTTTACTTTGATATGCCGAATCATAAGTGGAAAGCAGAGTACATGCAATTTTCTTTTTCAACAATTAAATCCCCTAGCAATAACACTCAATTATTTACAAAATAGCTGTAAATTTATCCTTAGAATTATCTTTCAGATTATTTTGTAGTTCCATAAATGTCCATAACTTAGAAGATGTTTGTCAAATAAGGTCTATTATCAACTTCCATCCACTCAAGAATTGACAAATTTGTAGAGTAGTGCTGAGTGCCACTAAGAATTGTACCACGTGCCACAGGTCCACAGATTGCCGACACGTTTTAAATGTTCTTATTAACTAACCATCTCCTATTCAAACACAATTTATTTAATAAAAAAGGGTTTTCATTCATTTTGTAGGGAATTGTATTAGATTCAACCATAAGTAATTTTGTTTATCAAAAAAATTACATTGTTTCGGGGATCCCCTTAGAGCAAAATGAAAGGAATTTGACATAATTATAGTAAGTTTCTCTAAAAGGGGAAACGTTCACTTTCAAAATACACTGCGTAAAGTGTTTTTAGGTGTACGAAGTTATATTCACTATTATTCCTAAAATAAATTTTGATATTTTGGTGTTTCGTTAAGTTTTGAAGTTATTTCTTCAAATATACTTCTCCATTACATTTCTTTCAAACTTGCTATTTTCTTTTGCGGCCACGGTAGCCTGATGGTCATGGTTATGAACTCGTGTCCAGTGTTCGAGCCCTGGTACCACAAAAGTTTAGCGTTGAAGAGGAGCTGATGCACGTTAAACACGTCGAGGTCAAAATTCCTCACGTTGGTGTGATGTGGAAGTTTGGAAAGGGAGTTATCAGCTCAGGTTTCATCCTCGTCACTTAACCGCGGTTCAAAATTATACGTAGTCGCTCGTCAGTAGCCACCGTGTTGACTTAGAATGCAATATAAACCCTTGACGTGTGCACTTGAGTTAATTCGAGTACGCTAAACAGTTCCAAATATGCACATTAGATATAATTCAAACGAGGTCGCATTTTATGCTGCTGTAATTTTCTCACTCAAATATCAGCGAGCGCCATCTGCACTCGTGATATTTGACTGTTGTTTCTTATATTTACGATTTAGTCGTTAAACATCAAAAACTTGGATAAAATATTTGTATAAGAAATTAAGGAAAAAGAAATACTTAGAAAATTTAAAATATATCTCTTTGTTGAATTTTAATAATTATTTTTATCGCTAAACCTGAAAAAACCCAATTTTTTTTTTAAATATTAACATTAAGATATTTTTAAAAAATAACTAGAGCTCTCAGACCTAAATCCATATGAACTTTTATGGAACATATGTAAGGGAACATTTACAAGATATTTCAAGACTCTATCTTGAACAGGAAAAACGCCTTAGGGATTAGAAAACACTCTCATCTTCAAAATTAAAAATCTGAGAAAAACATATTTAAAATTTGTAAAGGCATAAAAAAATTCCAATGCCTGTAAAGCTTTAATTTTTTAATCTGTTACTATCCAACTTATGCTCTACATGAAAATTCTACTTGAAATAAATATGACTGAAATATCTTTTTAATTCAAAATATTCTAAGACATAACATTGATAACAACTGTTAATTTGATCAATTATTCACTTTTATCAGAACCTTATATATTCACAAAAGTTTTAAATGCAAAATATTTATATAGAAATTAGTAGTTATACAAACGTAATCCAGAAATCACCAAGTTTGTAAACAATATCTATTTTTTTCTCAGTTCCCCATCGTGGCAGTTAAGCAAGTTTAAGTTTTTGTTGCATGACTTTAAAATACTGCAGTGTAGAACTACAATAGATTTATTATAATGTAGTTTGTGGTACATCAGGGAAATATTTAGTTCATTCTGCAACATTTGTATTCTGTAGTCTAATTGTAATATTACCTGAAAAAGCTGCATTTTAGATTTACCATTTTCAGTCATATTCCATCCTTTTCAAGTATTATTTCTCAAGTACCCTGCGTACATTTTGGTCATGGCATTTTTCAAAAGGAAAAAATTAATGAAGACAAAGTATAGAGCTTTTAAATTATCTAAACTATGTGTCAAAAAATATATTGGTCTTTAAATCAATATTAATTAAGTAAATGTGAGAAAACTCAAAAACTTAAAAACATGAGCAAACAGAAATGATTTTAGAAATTAAAATTGTATTTAATAGCCATTTCACACGAAATATTGGATTGTGTTAAAAAATATTTTTAATTAATTCAATCTAGGAATGCAAAAATGCTTTAAAATGAAACCGAATTTAAAATCAAAACTCAGAAAATTAAAATTTCTTAAAACCTAATTGGTTTTTAGATCAGAAATTGAGCAAGTTTTCCAAATATATCAAATATATATTTGCAATAAATTGGGTGAAGTTTCTGTTGGCCGTGAAGTGGAGAAAATGTCCATTTCACAATCCTCGCCCTAGGCCACAGCTGTGAATGAGAAACCTCCCGTTTCGAACAACACAGAGACCGAAAAGCAATAAAATCTTCCCCTGCAAAACCATTTCAGGACCTCCTGCAGTTTTAACAGGGGAAGGCATTAAACTGCTGTGCGTTTTTGAAGCAGTTCGCGAAATTTATCTGAAACGTTTTCGCTACCGCTAGCTTTGAAAAAGTAGACCGCTTTCGAAGTGAAATTCAATTAGCGGGTCATCCACTCAGAGGGTTTATATGAATTATTTCAGTAAGTTCTTCAATTGCTTGATCAGTTTCGACTTCTTTCAATAGGAATAACAGATGCTCATTTTTTTTAATATTCTGCTCATTTACATTTATAAACCATAATAAGTCGCACAAAACTGCAATCAAAACCACAAAATTGTTCATGGGGAAAGTGTAGCATGTGTTCTAAGCAATAATTTTGAAAAAAGGTTTTTCATTATGCATTATATGTTTCAAATTACTCAAAAATAAATTTTGGCCAAATAATTCTTCAAAGTGCTCAATATGCTTATCCATGTATCATAAAACTCTTTCACATGGAAAAAGGCGAAACAGAAATATATTATTTACAACTTCCTAAAAAAACGGCGGAGATAACCATACCAGTAAGTTCGAAGGTCAGCTAAAGTAATATTTTTGGTTAAAAGAGACGCAATAAAAAAAATCTCTCATCGTGGGATTACAGCAAAGCAAACAAAATATTTTTTTTATTTGGTTATAGGATCAAAGATGGCTAATGAGTGTTTGAAGTGGAATCTTTTATTTTTGATGATCACCAGATGATAAAAATAAATTATATCAGTGTAAATGTGTATTTTTTATTATGTCAGAAAGCATTTTGTTTTACTTCATTCTAAAAAATTATTATTTAATCCTTTTATTTTCAATATGTTCGCGCCCCCTCGCAGGGTTACCGCACCCCCAGGGGGCGCGCCCCACAGTTTGAGAAACACTGCTGTGCTGTGTACATTTAAAGACACTTTTCTTATGCGTTGAAGCTTGAAGGGTTCGCGACCGGTGTGTACGTTAAATCACGTCATTTGATATGATTTTTCTTATTTTCTTCTGTAAATTTCTCCCATCTCGAATGGGTCACAAAGAACATTATTTTCACCCACAGGATGTCCGGTGTTAGCTAATTTAAAGGGGACAGTGGCAATAAGATCTTTTGGAAGATAGCGAGCCACTGGACGTGTTTCATTTTTGTCTTGAATGTTTTCATTTGAAGTTAAAATAAAAGCTTGTGATCTCAACCATCAACACACTTGTTTTTTAAAAAAATGCCCTGCTTAAATTGGCACAATTCAATCTCTTACATTTAGCTCGTTTGACATAGCAACAGGTAATTATGTTTTTAATTTCGAATTGATTTATATTTTTGCGACTTAAAATAATATACAAATTTTTCCTGTAAGGTACATCTCTGAATAAGGCACAATTAATGTTGCTACCTACCTCTCTCTTTGAATATGGATCTTATGTATTTACCTCTTATTAAGGGATATTCTATATTTAAAAGTGTCACTAAAAAAGTTTCTTAATTCTTTTTTGTAAAATTTTAAGATTTCAAAGACAAGTTTGTGTTTCTCTTTAAATAAATTAAATATAGTGTTCTCCTAATAAATCAATCTAATTTAACAGAGGAAAGGAACAGAGAAAGAAAAAATTGCAATATTGTCTGTTCCATGCTTTGATTTGGAGACAAAACAGAATATGCAGTAAAGCAATTGCAACTCCTGGGGGTGCATTTTCTTTGGGTTTCATAAAAAATAAAAATACTAGCTTAGGTGAACAGAATGCATAGGCTTTCAAAAAAATCCACAAAACGGAATATTTTCAATAAATTTCTGTAAGTACAAGATTTTATTACTCAATTCAAACACTTATACAGTAATTAAACTTTTTCTATTAAAAATTTTCATTTTTCCTTAATTCAGTGTTTCTCAAAGTGTGGGGCGCGTCCCCCTGGGGGGCGCGATGACCCTACAAAGGGGGCGCGAGCATATTGAAAATTTCAAGATTTAAAAAAAAATAACTGGAAAGAGAAGTAAAACACAAAATACTTTCTTCCATAATGAAAAAAATACACAACAACACTGATATAATTTATGTTTACCATCTGGCGTTTTTCCGTCATCAAATAGCTATCTTTGATCCCAACACCAAATTAAAGAAGAAAAAAAACATTTTGTTTAATTTGCTGTATTTCCTCAATGAGAGATTTTTTTTATTACGTTTTAACATAAAATATTACTCGTTAAAAGAAAAACGAAACCCAGACCCTAAAAAAAATTCTAAGAAGATAAACAATTAATCACTGTAATTATTATTGAAATACTGTACATTAGTTGTAGAAAAAGAAAAGGAAGATATGATTCACTTTTCAGCCAGGCTGCATAATACATTTGTTAATAATTTGACTGACCTTCAAACTTATTGGTACGGTTATTTAGATCATTCGTATTTTTTTTCTGAATACACTTTTGAACCGGGAGCGGTGGCGCGGGACATCTGTGATCTCTATTGAGGGAAATTGAAACTGATCAAGCAAAAGAAAAACCTGCTGAAAGAATACATATTATTCATGATTGAGAAACGCCATGAACATGAAACGAAAGGAAAATTTTCAAATGCTTCCTAAAGAACTCCATCAACCTAATATATGAAGCCATAAGTGTACCACAAGGTTCAGTTCACCTTGTCAAAAAGACACAAGAAAGAAAAAGTTCAACTTGCTATTTGTTGATTACCAAAGGAGTCACGAGTTCGAGCCCAGTACCACTAAAGACCCTCCGTCTAGGGGAGAGATGCATGTTAAATCTGTTAAGAGCTCAAACGTCCTCTTGTTGGAGTGGTGTGGTAGTTAAAAGAGGCCAGCTCAAGAATCGTCCTCGTCACTTAACCATGGTTCAAAATTATACGAGGTAGTCTCCAAAAGCCCTCGTGTAGCTGAACAGTGCGACGTTAATATTCACTCACTCGATCATGAAAGCTCATTAAAACTACAATAAATTGGAACAAAATATGACAGCTTTGCCAGCAAATAAAATTTATGTAATATTAATGAAAAGTGTCTCTGATTTGCGCCCTTTATTAAGGTCTTGCACTTTTGAATAATTTTAGTTCAGTGTTTTATTGGATTTTTTCTCAAATCCTCAAAGAAAAATTGAATAGTCCTTGAAAGCCGGTAAGTATACTTTCTCTTAATTAAATTATTCACTGGAATTCCGATTTGTATCTCGTGTACAGTAAAAATAATTATAAACAAATGATTGGGGTGACTGAGTCCCCCCGCAGTACCGTTAGCGTTAGTATCGAGTGCGCGTCTGCTCCTGGATTAAAACATTTTGAAGTCTTCTCGCTTTAAATATTAAAAAGTAACACAATTATTCTTCATCGGAATTTTATATTCTTTTTCATTATTTAACATTAATTCTAAATGCTAATTCTGCGATATTTAAAATTACAGTTCTTTTAAACAGTTATTTAGAATTATAACATTTATCTAAAAAAAATCATTTTACATTTTTGTATACAATGTCGTGCACGCAGTTTTACTCTCTTTAAAGTTCAGCTATTATATCAATAATAATGCTTTATTTTTTTAAAAAATGAACTCGTGTGAAAAGCTGGTGTTTCAGCCAGTATACGTTTAATGTATTTGTACTGAAGAAGGTATTTTATAAATAATTTCTTAATACTAAATTAAAAACAAGTTTGATAATTATTAGGGACTTTCATGGGCTTGTCTTGTAGAGCAAAGTTTTTCAAAGGAAGGTTTAATATCAGAAATTGACACTGAGTTATTTTTCTATATTTAACTGAGATTTATATTTGGTCTTCAAAGCAGCCACCGCAGAAAATTTCGGTTTCACAAAGGTAGAATGTTGAAAATGGTAATAGTATACGAAGTGCTTTGGTTTTCAGTACAGAGAATTCATCATCCACCTCTACCCAAAATTCAAAGAGCGATTTATTACAAAATTGCCTTTTTAAGTTTTCACTGTATGTGAAATGTATGAAGATTTCTTCTTCGGAAGTTGAGAGTTCCTCTGGAGTATCTTGAAATAGATCCCTAATCCACTCGTAACTTCCTTCCAAGTTGTCCTCATCCAGAAAATACTTTTTAAAATTCTTTGCCAACATAGCTAAATGATTTTACATGGTTTTAGAAACAACTTTTACATGTTGTTCTTCAGATTTGTAAGTTTTGACACAAAACGACCTGGGGCTTTTCCCCCCCATCATTTAGTTTAGTGGTGGTAAATCCAAAATGTAAGTATTTTTGAGAATATTTATTGCCTTGATTTAATTTTCGGAACCATTCTCGTCTGTGTACTTGTTGATCCTTTATTATCGTCGAATGTTTGCTTACGACTTAAAAATGTATGTATGATTTTGTTTTAATCTACTGCCATAAATACTTAATTACCGTGAATTACAATTAACGTGTAAAATTTACATTCACAAGCTAGATTTGGTAACTAAAGAAGTATCGAGTTGAGCCAAAACTGAGTGGAACTGTACGAGGTTTTACATGTTTTGCGCAGATGCCCCATAGGTTGCTCAGACTAACGCAAACCTACCCTATAATGCCAAATGTGATGGATATGACAGAGAGCTACATAGACTAGACTATTTTTCTAATGAAATTTGTACTTTGAGAAACGAATGCTGAAGGAGAAATAAATTTTTAATTAAATGTATCATTTTGCGAACTGTTCCAATTTAAAAATTAGAGAAAGAAAAATTAACATAATAATAAGTAAGTAATTTTAATTAAATGTATCATTTTGCGAACTGTTCCAATTTAAAAATTAGAGAAAGAAAAATTAACATAATAATAAGTAAGTAATATATATATATTTTAAGTAATTTTCTTAAAATATATATATTACTTAAAAGTTATATTACAAAATTTTATATACTTATCGTATTAATTTGTACGGTTTATAATTAAGATCGTATTGTACCTTTAGCGTCTCTCTTTCAAAGTGCATTTTTATTGCAGTAAATACATTATTGTTGTACAGGGGGCGACAAAAATTATGATTGAAAATTGGGTCGCCAGTATTGAAAGTTTGAGAAACACTGCCTTAATTTCTAATTTTAAAAAACCTTGGACTAAGGTATTTATTTGTATATCATTTATTTAAAGATTAATACGACTTGAATTTCTAATTAAACTAATTTGTTAAGCATTAAATGACAAAATACACAATGTCTTGTCGGGGGGGGGGGTTAAATTTCTGGCTCTAGGACATATTGTCTCAAACACAAGGTTCCTTATTGGAAAATACTATCATATTTTCACCCTATTAATATAAAGTATTTATAAATAAATGTTTTATTGTATTTGCCTTTGTGAAAAAGTGAACTATATAAAAATAATATATTTAGTTAAAAAAAAATCTCTTTCATTAATACATGCACACAAGTGCATAACGATTTTAACTGAAAGGATTACTGAGTTTAAAGAAAACTAGCTAATTTTAATGTTAATGAAATTATTTCGTGTATACGTATCCATATAGCTATAGTCAAGAGTAAATGATTTGTAAAATTTCATCTTTGGATTAAATCGAAATAATAGATGCTAAATTTTTTTTCATTAGACTTCCACTTCCAGAACGAGACATGCACATCCTTCATTACTGTTCCTAGTATTTAAAAAATTGCGGTTCAATTGTCTTGTTTATTGTAAATTTTAATTATTTTTCTGAATTATCAATTATTATTCATTTTTCTGAATTGCGAAGTTAAGTCAATCTAACTCATGTGTTTTTAGTTGGTTTTTCTCTCTCTCTCTCTCTTTTATGCATCAAGAGAAATTTAGTAATATTATGTTTCAATTAAAAATACATTCTTATAAGCAATTGTCATATTTCTGATTGAAAAGACATTTCTTAAAAGTTCTTTCGGAATATTAAAAGTTTGCGAATAGGTCAATAAAAGGTTAGTTTTTTCAATGTTTTTTTCATTTTAATTTAAAGAGAGATAAATTTAGTATATAACGGTTCTCTTACGTCATTACTGGGTAAACCAAAGTATTTGACAGAATCAAGGGGTAATTAAAATATTTTAATGACATAAAATAACACAGTTACAATGGACAGACTCTTAGACACAATACAGCTTAAATATTTAAAGGAAATAAGGCAAATTAAATATATTACATAGTCCAGGATTGGACAGCGAGACGAGTAACGTTTACTCATTCAAATCCCAACTCTCTCTGGCGGTAATACAGAGCTTCGGCAGGTAATGCTTCCGTTACAAGTACCGCCATCTACATTTCGGTCTTAGTATTAAACCATGTGTTACAAGTAGAATTATTATAAATTTATATTCAAATAAGATAGCATGTGTTAATATTTAAATGTTATCAAAAATATCCCGAAATGTTATTTTTGCTGGAAGCTAAATGACAGAATTTAATTGGAATGAGAAATATAATGTATTTTATATTAGTAGTAATCATGAAAACACTCTAAAATACGTAAACTGTATGAGATCGAAGTGCGATTTAGAGACTAGGCTGGGAAAAAATTGTATTATTGAATCGGAACAACAAAATGTATAAAATCGAGAGAAAAAAGCGATGGCGCGCCATCATTGAAGGAATGATTGCTGAAGTACAATTTTTAGCGAGTCACAATTTGGCATTGAGAGGAACAAGTGCGAAGTTGACATGATAGTAATTTTTTAAACTGAGTTTAGACATTGTGAAAATTGGATGCAGTTATTTCAAAACACCTTAACAATGTCCGTAAATCAACGTTTCTCAAACAATGGGAAGCACACCCCTGGGGGGCACGATAACCCTGCGAGGGGGTGCGAGCATATTGAAAATAAAAGGTTTAAAAAATAATTTTTTGGAATGAAGTAACACAAAATGCTTTCTGACATAATAAAAAATACACATTTACACTGATATAATTTATATTTATAATCTCGTGATCGTCAAAAATGAAAGATTGCACTTCAAACGCTCATTAGCGATCTTTGATCCCATAAACAAATAAAAAAGACATTTTGTTTGCTTTTCTGTAATTCTACAATGAGAGATTTTTTTATTACGTTTCTTTTAACCCCTATAATACTACTTTTGATTATCATATACACTCATGTCCATAAATTAAGGATAATTCAGAATCACACAGAAATTGAACTCTAAAATAAAAATTTCACTTGCAGAATTATCACACACATCTTAAAGTAGAATATGCATATTACAGGAAACCACCAGATGGCGCGGATAGTGCGTCACAATGACGAGAGTGTAAGAGAGGGGTACATAAGGCATGGTGGCAAAGAAGTACAATTGTTCACAAGCGCTTTAAAAGCCTTTCAGTGCAATAACCGCATAGTTATGGCACAAAGGAAGCATTTGGATGATTTTTTACGTGGTAGAATTATTGGACAACTGGAATGTGGACGTGCCCAGCTGGAAGTATCCGAGGAACTTGGAATCGCCCAGAGTGTCATCTCCAGGCTTTGGCAACGATTCCAAGATGATGGTAATGTGAGTAGATGTTACAGCACAGGTCACCCCCTAGTTACAACGCCGAATGAGATACGGTATTTGGCAGTTACTTCCAAAAGAAACAGACGGAGCACAGCATCAGACCTGTCTCGTGAGCTCTCTTCAGCTACCGGTATGACAGTTTCACGGCAGACCGTGTACAAACGCTTAGGGCACTTTGGTCTATATGCTCGTAGGCATGTCAGATGTGTTCAACTTACCGCAACTCACTGTCGCCTGTGATTAACCTGGAGTTGAGAGCATGTATTGTGGACACCGCAACAGTGGTCTTGTGTGATGTTTTCCAACGAGTCCAGGTTTAGTTTGCAGTCTGATTCTCGCCGGACTTTAATATGGAGAGTGCCAGGTACTCGTTACCACGAAGAGAACACCATTGAACGATACTGTTACGGCGGTGCAGGATGGCTCGTTTGGGGAGGAATTAATCTTGGTTCCAGAACTGACCTGCATGTTCAGAGTGTAACGATGCCAGGCCACATCTATTGGGATGTCATTCTGGAACAACATGTACGTTTGTTTCGGGGCGACATGGGTGCTCCGTCCTCACCGTGCAAACATTGTAGACGAATGCCTTCAATCGGAGGATATCACCCGTATGGATTTGCCAGCATACTCACCGGACTTGAATTCAATAGAGCATGTGTGGGACATCCTTGGCCGATGAACTGAAGCCCGTCAACTCCCTCCCACCTGTCTACTGGAGCTTCGGAGGGCATCGCTTGATGAGTGATGTAATATTCCCCAAGATCAAATTGATAATTTGATACTCAGCATGCGTAGGCGTTGTAAGACCTGTATTGCATCGTCCGGGAGACATACTCCGTATTAACCATCATACTAACCATGTTATACGGTTTTTTGTAAATAGGTTCTTTTATTAAATTTGCTCCAGTCAGTAAAAATCGCAATTTTTATTAATTATGTCAAACATATAGCATCTTTTTTTGCTCTTTACCTTTTGTTTAATAAATAGACTTTACAAATAAGTCAAATTTGTTTTGCTTCTGTCTCTTTCTTTGCCTGAACTTTATTATTCTTAATTTATGGACATTATTGTATCTGACCTTCAAACTTACTTTTTCTTTTAGGAAAGTTGTAAATAATATTTTTCTGTTGCTTTTTTTCCCATGTAAATGAGTTTTATGATTTATGGATAAGCACATTGAGCACTTTGAAGAATTATTTGGCCAAGATGTATTTTTATGAGTATTCTGAAACATAATGCATAATGAAAAACGTTTTACACAATTAATTTTTCGAACGGACATCGATATTTTTATATTGAATACACGAAATCGTTAATTTTGGGAAAACTGCTTATTCGTTAACAGTGACCCGGACAGCATCCTACTATTAGACAGTCTTAATGGGAATTAAAATGAATTTGTGACAAATATGCATCTTTTTGAGAGTGGCAAACGTTTTTTTACAATCAAGGTACTTGTTTTGATCGAGTGCCCTGCGTGACCACTTTTGTTCAAAAACATTTTCTATGAACATACTACACTTTCCCCCAAGAACAATTTTGTGGTTTTGATTGCTGTGTTGTACGACTTATTATGGTTTATAAATGTAAATGAGCAGAATATATAAAAAAAAATGGGCATCTGTGTCTCTCTATTGAAGGAAGTTGAAACTGATCAAGCAATTGCAGAACCTGCTGAAATAATGCATATTAATCTAAGCTAAAGTAAATATGAGTGAAAGTAAATATGAGAAAAGCGATAGATATGAAACGTTTGAGTTAAATTGAAATTTTCAAATGCTGCCTCAAGAACTCTATGAAGAAAACTATGAAGCCATAAATGTATCACTTCGCCTTGTCGAAAAGACACAAGGAAGAAAATGTTCAAAATGCTGTATTCATCAAACGACAGCAAAACTACAGTAACAAAAAATGACAAAATATGACAGTTTTGTAGGAAAATAACGTTCCTGTATTGTTAGCGAAAAGTTTCTGTGGTTTATGTGCTTTATTAAGAGCACGCATATTTGGAACATTTTCTTTAGTTTTATTGGATGTTTTCTCAAATTATCAAAGAAAAATTGAAAAGTCCTTGAAAGTAGTTAAGTATATTTTCTCTTAATTAAATTATTCACTGGAATTGTAATTGTTATCGTGTTTAGTAAAAAATAATTATAAAATAATTATAGTTTAAAAACAAACTAAACAACACGCTTTTATTGTGAATAGAACTAAAAAGTAAAAAAATAAAAATATATATTACTCAAAAGTAACATATACAAAAAGTTTAATAATTATCTTGTTAATTTGTACGGTTTATAATTATTACCTTATTGTAGCTTTAGCACTAAAAAGTACATTATTACTGCATTTAATACATTATTATTTTTTTGGGGGGGGCGATAAAAATTATGATTGAAAATTGGGTCACCAGTAGAGAAAGTTTGAGAACCACTGCAGTAAATGCAAAAATAACGAAACATATTCCACACTACTTAAGGCAGCATTTTCAAAATGAAATAATTACTATTTTAGCCGAATCTATTCATAATGAGATAACACGCATTGTCAAAAAAGCAAAATATTACACTATAATTCTTGACTTTACACTTCCAGATATTAGTCACACAGAAGAAATAAAAGTTTGTTATTAGATGTGGGAGAATTACTGATGTGTGTGGTAAGGTATACATATCTTAGAATTTTTTCTAGGAGTTTTTAGGAATACTACACACACACACGAGAAAGGGTTTCAGATTTGGACACATTCTCTGATGAATCCAAAATTTCTGAAAAAAATTGATTTCAGCAAAATTATTGACAAATTTGCTTCTCAGAAAACCAGACAAGTTATTTTATAATTAATTATTAAGTATTCTTTGTTGAAGGTCTGATTTATATACTTTTCGCGCTTCACGAAATTTATGTGCTTTAGCACTTTTTTATTAAATTATATTTTCTGAGTAAATACTGTTGTTTTGCTTTTCTAATTATAAGATGTCTTTGTTTATTTCAAAGGTAAAATTTTTCCTTATTTATTATTTTGTTAAAGTATTTTGTCGCTATCATAACTCATTAGCTGATCAAAAAATAAAGTTTTGCTCTTGAAATTTTGCTTGCATTTTTATTAATTTTTTACTTTTTACTCTTATACAAGTAAATGAGTTTATAACCTCAATGTATAAGTATTAAATGAGTAATTATACTTAAAAGTATTGTAATAAGCAATTAAATATACAAGTATTGTAATAAGTAATTCCATATATAAGTATTGTAATAAGTAATTCAATATATAAGTACTGCAATAAGTAATTCAATATATAAGTATTGCAATAAGTAATTCAATATATAAGTACTGCAATAAGTAATTAAAAATCTAAGTATTATAATAAGTAAGGAAATTTGTGAAAGTATTGTAATAAGTAATTTAATACATAAGTATTTCTAGAGGGGCGGTATATTAGGTCTTCGCACGAGGGCGGCTGACACCCTAGGATCGGCTCTGTAGGTCCCTTCAACTTCGAATTATCGAGAGTCGACTGTATTTCAAAACTATAACTTTATTAAAAGCATAAAAAATTGTGAGACTTGGTCAGTACCACTGTATCGGCGTTCACCACATAATTGTGTAAGAATTCGATCATTTTCGTCTTCATGAATTAAACAAAAATTACAAATGTTTTTCAAATAAATAAAATAAGAATTGATTATATAGATCTTTTGAAAATTTAATCAAAATGTAGTATAGTTAAATAATGTGATTTTAAACGAAAAGCGTTTTAAAAAGTAATACTAGATTCTTATTTCCTTAGTAAACTCTATATATGAAACTAAATACGATGACCAATTAATTTTAAATGAATGGCTAATGAGCATTTATAAATTTTTATTCAAATCAATATTTGGTTCGGTCCTAGGAGAGCCCACACCCTTGGCGCAAATTATTTTAGTTGTCGATAATTGCGCCATCTTGGTAACTCTACTTTGATACACTAGATAAAGTAACCCTAACTCTTTCTGGAATTTTTATATTTTGTCGGCGGGCATTTCAAATTTCATTTTGTTGTTGAGTTCCGGGTTGGAAGTACGGCTGCGTGTGTGAGGGAACATACTTTAGAGTTTTTTACTTTGCTGAATGGGAAAGGTAAGAAAGAATTGATTGAATGGTGCATGAAGGAAAGACTGATTGCTTCTCGAGTTATGAATGTCTTAAATGTAATGATCGGCATGATGTACATGGTCGGCAATAAAACGCTTTCTTTGAAGTCGTACCAGCCACGCCAAAGGTATGTTCCACCATTACCTCGCAGAATAAATATCGCGGTGCTCGCACAATCATTCGTTTAACGATGAGACCTTTAAGGCTTTTTTAAAATCTGTTACGCTGTACCCTCCACTCGGAAAAGATCAGCATTAAGAAAATAAGTGCTATTTTTATATTTTTTTAATCTTAAATGTTTAATTTCTGTATTGTTAACATATATTTTCATTACGCATCCACCTTATCCCGCTATATTCACATGCTGCCATTGTCGGTTACGCTTGGCGCCATCTTGTTCTGGCTTGGCGTCTTTTTCGGTTTGTCGGCAAGGGTGTGGGCTCTCCTAGGATTTTACCCAATGTTTTGTTAGGATTGTTATATTGGACATCGGTTAAAGTTACATATATTCATATATGCAAAAATATGTAAAAACTTATTTTATTAGAAAACACTAAGAAAATTAAAAAAAAAACATTATTGTTTTTACTTCCAATGAGACTGTGGAGTGATGTTTTACCGTTGCAGACCTAGTACATTCCCCGAGTATTCGCATCACTTTTAAGTGTGGCGCCATATAGGTGGAATACCAATCACCAAAATGTAATTTTGACGCCTAGTTTACTCCCCAGAGGGAGGCACCGGAGCTCTGACGATGCGAAATTGCTCCAGGAATTTAATTATTGCCAAGAGCCCCCAAGTCAAGCAGGCACTCTAGGGATTTTTAACATGTCGCATGATCATTCGACATGGACGCTGTCGATTTTCTGCATCACGAAAATTCAACAACTTGAGCCGGGATCGAACCCGCAGCCTTAGGTAAACAAGGCCAGAGACAAACAAACTACGCCACTCACCCGGTAACAAAAGAAAAAAAACCCATTGTAGTTTAATACATTTTCTTTCATTTATACAAAGTAAAATAGTGGATTGAGCTTTAGCCATTTTTTTCCTCCAAGAATAAAGTGTTCACTGTTATTTTGGCTTAATACGAACGAAAATGTTTTTGAAAGCTTTATAATTTTAAAATAAAATGCAAAAAATTTCGCATAATAAAAAAGCAAGTTTCAAAAATCATGCAGAACTGACGTGTAAGTGTATTTAGTATCAAGTACTGAAAAAGTAGGTGAAAATATGGATTCATTTTCACACAAAAATTAGTGCATTCTTCTATGCAGACTATTAGAAATTTGTAAGATATTTCAAATTCGAAATTATAACAAAATAAATAAAGATTTTAATTATAACGCCTGAAATATATGATATTATAGCATGTTAGTTATAATTATGTTCCAGTAACTTTGTGTGAATAATCCAATAAATAATTAACTAAACAAAAATTTTAAAAATAAAAATGTAAAATACACTGTTAAGAATTAAATAGGACCACTTGTCTATAAAAAGAGTAAAAAATATGCAAATTAATTTGATATATTGGTCCTTTATTTTTCCTAATAAATTCAAACACTCTGTTTTTCATTGAAATGTCCAGGTGGCTGAATTCAGTTTCAGAAATATTGTGATACTCTTTTGTTAAAGGTTTCATTCAGTTCATTGGCAAATGAAAACGGCTTATTATTAACATAAATTTTGCTACATAATATCCCCAAAGATTTTCTATGGAACACTAGTCTCCCAACTTTGAATTGGAAATGACGGAATATTGACTTTTTCTTTTTTGAACCACTCTTGGGTGGTGACATTGTGAAGCCCCCACCCCACCGTGGGGACCCACGTTCTACACTATCTACGCGACCTGTTTCTGAGGGGATAGATTAATTCATCTATAGATTATTCATTTATAGATTAATTCATCTATCACTAATATACGCCCTTTCCTTATAGCTTGTATAAATTCGCTTACCACTATATCCCAGGTAAACAGCTGCGTTCTTTATCTGTTCTGATGTGGCTTTAATCCGACAGTGTTCCTTTTAGCTTTGAACCCACTTTTGGTTCGTCAGTACCGGCACGGCTAGGCTATTTCACGGAGTTAGGATTCTTCTAAACTTTATCTCAAATCACTTTACAGCTAACTCTCTATACTTAGCGACTTCACTTCCCACATAGCAATCCCTTATGCACAAAGACCTAGATTCGGCCCCAAGAGGACAATAATAAAAATCGCGATAAAAGCACAGCGTCTTATGTCCTTAAGCGTCTTGATGCCTGGATCCCTGTGCAAAGGTAGGTCCCGTTTGCACCCTTTAAGAAGACTGTACAAAGCATACATTGTTAAATACCCATACAAAGGATAACTCGAAACAAATAAAGGTGCCTACCCCGTATCACTGAAACGGTCGATACGGTGGTAACTGCGCCCTTACCTGACTCACAATCACATAAACGCAGTCACAAACCGATTTCTCCGACTGCCTCCTTTAGACTAAATAGTTAACAAGGATATGTGATGGAAGGTAGTGGTCTAAAAACGGACGATGGAGATGACATAATAATACAGTCTTGCCACTGTTACCAATTGGCATAAAGTTTGAAATTTCAAGTTTTTCGGGGAATATGCCCGGGAATAACATTTTGCGATTAAAATTATTCGGGTCACGATCTTAGTGAGGCCAATCGAGACAGAGACGACTTCCTCCCTTCTCCAGAGGCAGAGGCTCTGAGCACAGACCTAGTTGGCCCATGCCTCCCCTGCCTGTTAATGGGTAAAGGGTAGATATATGGTAAGAAGCATTATCTGTGCTGAAGTATCCACAGTTAGCACTAAAGAATATAAGCTCATTTAGAAACACACACATTGCACAGCTTAATTTTGGGCTGTATCTATACATACGAATACTGGCGTACCTAGTTCTGAGTGGGCCCTGTATCAAATTCCTTCGGGGTCCTTCTTTAAATATGAGAGCCCTGTTAGTGGGATTGTTGTTACTCGTGTTGGGGCCCCTATAACTTGGGCCCCTGTATCATTCATACAGTATATAAGGCAGTAGCTACGTCCTTATATCCGAAATTCCCTGCGAATCCCACAGTTCATCAAGAATTAAGTCCTCCCACAACATTATCATCTTCCTCTGATTTGTCGATTGAATAATTCTTACGGTTTCTTCTTACATTCAAAAATGTTTGTAATTAACTTAAACTTCTCTTCATCAGAAAATATAATCTATTTATACTTATCATTCCCTGTTAAAACATTTTAAACTCATTTTAGTCTTTCTTCTCGACGATGCTTAAACACTTTGGTGTGTTATGCTTTTAAAATTTTCATTCGATTTTTATTAGTATTTGATTTAAGAATTTTAAGGTTAATTTTATGAGAAGTAATTAATTCTAGGTGGCGTTACGATCATACTAAAAAAGAGAAGAAGTGCGAAAGATTGGGACTGATACTAAGCGGAAAATGAGTGCTAAAACTGTTGTATTAGTATTAATTATATTTGCTTAAGTGTTTTGTTATGTGTGGCTTTTTTTATAAGTTGGTGTTTTTTTATTTGTCTCATGACAAATAACAGCGAACCTGCAAAATTTACTAGGTCCTTTCAAACTGCGATATGAGAAGATTTTAACGGAAACATTTTGAAATTTCATGAATGGGAAAATTTTTTTTAGTCAGCAATTTAAAAATTTGTCGACCTATGCTGTCAATGTTCTTTTTCTGCCAAATCATTTTATTTTGCTTGGATCCCTTTTTCTAATTAAGACATTGTTAATGGTAAATAGTTTTAAAACTCTTCCTTAATCCAATTATTTATCTCTCAGAATCACCAGCACTCTTATAAAATAAAATATTTCTCACTTTAAGCTCAGATAACTCTTTGCCCCATAAAATCTTTTTTAAAAAATAGCAGGTAACAATTAAATCTGCATCGTTGCTTCTCAGATAATGCTTTCACGAAATAGTAATGGATATGATACGTTATAGTTCAAATATGCTAAATAATATGCTTATTTTTTGAAGTAGTCTTCTAATTTTTTAACAAACACCTTGTATAATTTCTAGAAAAATGGGAAGATTTTAATAAAATTTAAATTGATATTAAAGTTGTAATTAGTAAAAGAAGTATTTCATAATAAATTTAAAACACCCATGCTAAATATTCCATATATTACGTCTGCTTCTCAGAATGTATAATGCTTTAGAGCAGTGCTCCTCAATCTTTTTATTGCCGCGGACCGGTCAACGTTTGATCATTTTTCCGCGGCTCGCTGAAAGGGATGAGGTCATTGATTGCTAATATTTTAGATTGATTTGATTTTATAACTTTAATTTATTGTATTTAAACATGCCTAAGAATAGTTACACCAAAAAATTATTATAAAGTGATTTAACATGGAATCTAAAGCGATTTAACATGGAATATAAAGCGATTTCCTTTCAAGTTCCTCAAACCCGAGAGAAAAACACCACAGTAAATAAAATGGGAATAATTTAATATTCTTTGTGTGGCCCGGTACCATTTGATCCACAGACCGGGGATTGGGGACCACTGCTTTATGGTATAACTAGCTGGTATACACGTTCTTCGCACGAAGGAACTAAAAAATTAAACAATACAGATTTAAGGATAAAGGAGTGTTTAATGAGTAAATTTTATATGAATTGAAAATTAAACAAACAAACAAAAAAGATTTTTGCGTATCTCAGTTGAACAAAAAACCCTTACTTGTTAAATTTTATGTTTGCAGATCTAAGCTAAAAAAAAAGATTTTTTTTTATTCATAACAACCCGTAACTCTCTTGTGGGTCGATTTTTGAAAGCACCTTCCTAAGCTGATCTCTGCTCAGCAAAAGTAGCATATTGTTACACATTTTGTGTAATGAACGCTTAAAAAAAGTGTAAATGATTTATATCTGGATGTGTAGTACGTTAATATTTATTTATGTTAAAACCATAATATTCGCAAGCAATGCCGTTCCTTACATTATAATGGCGATTCAATAGAAACATAGCAAAATGTCGGCGATAGGGCGAAGTTGACATCATTTTTTGGTGACCTTATTGGCAACTCAGCGATTGATTGAACGGTGCAGAAGTTGATGTACTGTAACACCACCTGGTGTGGAGCTGCAACAAAGGAGATAGCAGAAAATTCTTCTCCACAAAAATACATATACATGCCAATTTTCATAGTGATCGGTTGAACGGTGTTGGAGTGATATGATTTCATTCATACAAACATTCATTTTTCTCTATATAGATTATACACAGTGGCGCACGGGGGGACATGGGGGTCCGGACCCCCCCAAAGCTCTTGATATTTTTTCCGATTGATTATGATTCTAAGTATATAGTACGTAAAATTTCATTTATTTGTTATTAATGATTAATTCTATTAATTAATGCTAATTATTTATTCAATAATTAGTTTTTATTGTGTTTTGTCCCCCAAAATCGACAAAATCAAAAGCAGCATGATACAAGAATGGTGAACTTTCGACCCCGGACCCCCCCCCTTGAAAAATTCCTGTGTGCGCTACTGATTATACATGCTATTTTTATATGTATTCTCCGTACTCAACTCAATTCATTGTTGACCTTATCCAAATATACAAAATAATCAGAAACATTGTTATATGCATATATGGCGTTTCAAAAATAGCTCCTAAACTCTGCACAGCTAGATTCTTTGTTGGGAATACATAAAAAAATTCTTAAAGAACGGTACCAATCCGATCCATAGTTTACGAGAAAAATACGGAAAAAAGCATGAAGTCACAGCCGGTGCAAGGACCGCATTGCACATATCAACATCAGTATTTCCAAATGTTTATAAAGGCTTCTGTTCAAAGCATCCACTGTACATACCGCGGTAGGCTTGAGCACGCCGTGGAAGGGATGACTAGACGCATCGTAGCAGCAAGCAAACTAGCTACTAAATCTGTCTGTATAGTCACCAGTGCTGATTTAAACTCATTTCGGGCCCTGGGTGCAGAAACTCTACGGGTCCCCTGAGTGCAGAAGATCTATGGGTTTTCTGAGCACAGAAGATTTACGGGTTCCCTAAGCGCAGAAGATCTTCGGGTCCCCTTGGCACTGGCGGATCCAAATTTAAAATCAGAAAATCTGATAAGTCCAGCTAATCCGGGTCCCGGGTTCGTGGACGCTTGCCCCAAGCACCCAATGGATAAACCGGAACTGATAATCGCTATGTCTAGATACACCAATTTCTTCAGATAGTCTCATAGGGAAAAAATCCAACGTGGTGAGATCTGGTGAATGCGGTGGCTATAGAACCGGAAACCCACGTTCGATCCAGTGACCGAGTTAAGCCATGCTCAGCGAATCCCGTACATGAACACAGAAATGCTCTGGAACCCTATAAAGAAACATCATTCATTCATCATCATTTACCATATTTTTCTCGCAGGCAATCGATCGTGCAAGCACAGTTTTTCGAGCCTTTTTTGTGTGCTCCTAAAATGCAATCTGGCTGTGGAGAGTTTGAGTGCTATTTTTGGGACACACTGCATTGTATTACCACATATTAAAAGTGCATTATCAGTATACGACAAAGTAGCCAGAAAATATAATTAAAATTGTAGTCAATTGGACAGCTTCTTAGGTTTGAAATTGATATACATCTGCCGCTTCTGGCAATCAAAACCCATCTAACTGTTTTGGCATCGAGTCGAATTGAGCTTGGATGACTGATACGAATATTCATTCTGCTTCATCTCTGTGCCACCAAACACACAATGGATAGAACCCCGGGGTGGACCACTTTCTCGGCGACCTGAGACGATGGGGGCGAGAGATTTGGAAAACATGTTGGTCGGGGTAACAATCGAATTTCCTCTGTGTCGAGGTAGGTTAGAACACGACGGGCAGTATGCGGCCTTGCATTATCTCACTGAAATACGTCTCAAAGGCCTCAAAGATAAGGAATTATCACGGACCTTAACACCTGAGAAATATATCGCTGGCGGCTCAGATTACCGACGAAGCGAGCAAGAGGTGTTCCTGTCGATATCTTGTCCATCATTTTTAATTTTAAATAATTTAAAAAGAGTTTATTCCCAGAAATGTATCTAAAAATGACATTTTACTTCTATGCGTGTATCACTAAAACTTAAAAAAGCATTATTTTATTTTAATAGCACTCATTCTATAAAGACATGGTCAAGTGACGAGGACGTCACCTGAGCTGGCACTCCACCTCACCTAACTACCACACCACACCAACGGGAGGACGTTTCAGTTCTCAACAGATTTAACGAGCATCACTCCCTACACGGTGGGTCTTAAGTGGTACTCGGCTCGAACTCATGACCACGATCTGATGCCTTGATCACTAGGCTACCGTGGCCACGCATTTTTA
This sequence comes from Trichonephila clavipes, assembly GCA_019973935.1. Lineage (NCBI taxonomy): Eukaryota > Metazoa > Arthropoda > Arachnida > Araneae > Nephilidae > Trichonephila > Trichonephila clavipes. The sequence goes on from BMAU01015964.1 coordinate 29,851, forward strand.
TGCAAATCATAGTCTTTGCAACGTAATTATCCTTGTAATCATAGTCTTTGTAACGAATTTGTTATCAATTCACATGCATCAGTTCCAACACGCACTAGACTTGTTGAGGGTTCTGTAGTTGACGGCACAGGGAAGGGGGGTTCACTAAGTCCGTATTAACCTGTGCTGTCGTTAGAAAAGTCCCAATAGCATTCCCATCTTTTACACTTGGCATTAAAAGAGTATTTTGCATTGTTTTTTTTCCGTGCTTGATATTCTCTCATGTACTCTGATTGAGATTTCGCAGTAGCACTTGATGGATTTGCACTACTTTTCTGTTTCTTTGTCACTTTTTCGACTGGACTTGCTGCTAGTTTTTCTTTTTTGTTCTTTTGCGAAACTCTTTTCCTCTTTGTGCATTTGATTTAGGCATTCTGACTAGAATTAATAATAATTCAACGCAAATAAAAATTAAAGAAATAAATTAGCCACCGAGCACATCGCCACGTAGCCGACAATCTAAAGAAAATTTCAAAAAGTCACGCTTTTGCTGCGAGACCTATTTTGTCTACACCGTAATGCTCACACTGCACCTGATACGACCGTTGATAATGTTCCCAGGTATGGGGGAAAATTGAGCCCTAATCGGAAGTTGGGCATGTTGACCAGTCGGAGACGTGGGAAATTATCTAACTTTTTCACCGATGTGACGCGGTGTCCCCGCTCCCCCTTTTCCTCCTCTCGCTCTCTCCTCACCATGGCGACGATTCGGGGGGATGGGGGAAGACTATTTCCGTTCGCTTTTTCACTGTTAGGCAAAACTGGGCAATTTTCTCATTCACTTTCGAGCGCAAAACAGTTTTACTTCAAAAATCTCCTGTTTAAAATTTTGAATTAATCATTCCGTTACTTCAACTAAATCCTGATTTATTGAAATCCCACCATGCACGGAGCACAAAGTCCTCACATAGGCCGTGGTGTGCAAGTTAGAAGAGTTTAGTTCAGGTGCTGTCTTTGTCACTCGAGTAAGGTGCAAAATAAGGAAATTCGTCTTCAATAGCCTTCATATAACTACTCATACAAGCAGCTTCCTAACTACTAGTAAGTGAACCCCACATAAAACCATATACACAATATTCCCAAATAATATACTTATTTACAGGTATTTAGATAGTGACAAAAATTTATCAATATTCCGTAAAAGTATAAATCACATATATTTTGAAAGCTTTCGAAATCATTGAAATTATTTTTATTGAGAGAAATAATATTTTCTTTAAGGAATTAAATGGTTCAAACAATACATACGAATTTATTCACGAGGAAATTAAATGATAATATATATAAACTGGTGTGCAAAAATTAAGGACGAAGTCGAAAAATTAGCATATCAGCTGAACGAAGAGGCAGAGTGGACAGAAAGACCAATCAGGAGATTAAGTAAGGTGATGTACGGTAGCACATGCGCAGATATGCAGGTAGACGTAATGGGGGAGTGTCTGAGTAGTATAAAGCATGTTGTCGGTGTAAGATCAGTATTTCTGGCAAAGAGATTGCACGCCGTATAGCAGTTAAAATCACACCGAGTTGCTACCTCAGCGAGAAATGGCGAATAATCAATCTGATAGACGACATCTGGATGCTTTTACCCGAGGTCGAATCATTGGGAAGTTGGAGGAAGGCCGCAGTGTGACAAGTGTGGCTGCAAAGTTCGGAATAGCTCACAGCATCGTTTCACGACTTTGGAGACAATTTCAAACTACAGGAACAGCTATCCGGGAGTTCAGTAGTGGTCGTCCACGAGGAACCACACCCGCAGATGACCGGTACATTGTCTTACAGGCCAGAAGAAACAGGCGGCAGACAGCGGGAGAAATCGCTAGACACACGACACAGGCGACTGGACGACCGATATCGCGTTTTACCGTGGCCAGAAGACTGCACGGTGGTGGTCTGTTTGCACGACGCCCTGTACGGTGTGTACCTTTAACGCCTGCCCATCGGAGAAAGCGTTCTCTGTGGTGCCGGGAACACCGGAATTGGAGAGACAATGAATGGGGACGAGTACTCTTTACAGATGACAGCAGATTCAGTTTGAGTGGCGATTCTCATCGCATACTCATCTGGAGAGAGCGGGGAAGCCGCAATCATCCCTCGAACATCATTGAAAGGGACAGGTATGGAGGTCGCGGTGTTCTCGTTTGGGGAGGCATCATGCTTGGTAGTCGTACAGACCTTCACATCTTCGACGCAGGTTCAGTCAACGGGACCCATTATTATAACGAGATTCTTCTTCCATATGTGTGTCTTTTTAGAGGCGCTATGGGTCTGCAGTTCCTTTTCATGGACGACAATGCACCATGTCATCGCACAGTAGCTGCCGAACAGCTCTTAGAGAGTGAGGATATTGAACGTATGGATTGGCCGGCACGATCTCCGGATCTCAATCCCATCGAGCATGTATGGGATTTTCTAGGCAGACGCTTGGCAGCTCGTACCTTACCACCAGTAACGATTCGAGAGCTTCGATTGGCGCTGCAAGACGAATGGGCAGCAATGCCTCAACAACTCATTGACACCCTCATTCTCAGCATATATATATATATATATATATATATATATATATATATATATATATATATATATACTAGAGGACCCGACAGACGTAGTCCTGTACACACATCTTAAATTCAAAATAAAAGATTTTTGAATATTCGATACTACGATCGTAACGAAGTCTGCTGCCAGTTCCAATGTAAAACTTTCCAAGATCAACAATTTATAAATAAAAAATTAATTAAATAAACATTTCTAAGCCGAATTATAAATCTAAACCATTCTCGAGTCCACTGGAACAGACAAAGACTTTAATCAAAATCAGTCCAGCCGTTTAGGAGGAGTTCAGTTTCATATACACGCACAGAAGAATTACATATATAAAGATTATTTGAAAAGATATTAATTAAAAACGCTAAAAAGCGTGAATCGTCAGCATTTTCGTAACAATAAAGACCGGGTTTGGCCAGTTTGGATGAAAATCAATTTTCGACGCCAACTTACGTCTTTTTCAATTCCTACTATCAGCTCACGATCTCTATACATATTTTATTTGTTTGTTTGTTTATTTATTTATCTTGGTGGAATTTTCAATCATTAATAAAATACATTTCGAAGTGCTCAATTGAGCTGAAATGTAATGTACATGATTATTTGGGATGACAATACAATAATTTAATTATAATTAATAAAAATTAATTGATTAAAACTAATTATTTTAAAAATAACAAATACAGCACCGTTGGCGACTTAACGACCCTTTTGGCGACTTATGTCAAAATTGGAAAAAGGTTTTCTTCTCACGTGTTAAGGCATTCATTGGAAAGGAAATTTTATATACACAATTGTTTTGTATTACAATACGATACTTTAATGATAATTAATAAAAATTAATTACCACTTAATGTTGTGATTCTATTCTATGTATATACATATTTATATTAATTGCAACTATTTAATAAAAGTAGCTAAAATAAATTTTTTCTTGGTTGATCTAAGTAGGAATTGATTAAATTTTTTTTTATATTACTTGTTTATAACAATAGCGTTGTTACAACAATGCAAGTGAATGTTGAGTTGTATTTTTTTAATGTTTTAATTAATATATTTTTAACTAATTGCGATATCGGATAGAATTGTGAATTCAAACCATTCTCGAATTTACTTGAACCCACGCAAAAAATTTCATCGAAATCGGTCCAGTCGTTTAGGAGGAGTTTAGTGACAAACACACGCACAGAAGATATATATATATATATATATATATATATATATATATATAACTTTTTACAATTTTTTTTTATGCTTTTTAGGGCTCCGTATCATTGATACGGTGGTAGCTACATCCCTGATTTGATACATGTTATTGACATTTACATCAAAAGGTTAATAACACCTTACCATGTACTTATAATAAGAGCACCTTGTTTCATATTATATACTCCAGAAATACAATTTTTTTCTTGCGGACTCTCTCTAAGCTTCGATGCACTCCTGTTTAGAAACTGCTCTAAAAAGTTTTTGGATTATCTTTTTCTCCCCTGAGCAGAAAAAAGAATATTAACATTAATATTCCATTTTAAAAATGGAAGAAACACATATTATTTTTCTCATAACTTAAACCAGTGGTGGGCAAATAGAGGCCTGCAAAGAGTTTTTATGTGGCTCTCCAAGAGACAGTCAGAAAATCTTCTTTGAACCCAGATTTTATTCCTTTACGCGATCAAAGATTTGTCTTTTATTCTTTACTTTTAGAAAGAGAAAATATCTGGAAGTGTTTTTTTTTTAAGAGTTCATCTGCAGAGTTTGGATTTGTGATCAGATCCCAGTGTGAAGAAAATGTTTAATGCTATAATATTGACTTTTGCAAATCTTGGTCCGGTGAAAAATTTCCATGTATGAAGAAATTTGATGGGGGAATTGTTCGTTAATTTTTAGTCGACTCATATTTGTGAGCAAAGTTTTTTTAGTATGAAGATCAACAGGATTTAATATAGATCAGTGCTTCTCAAACTTTAAATACTGGCGCCCCCCTTTTCAATCACAATTTTTATCGCGCCCCCTTATACATAATAATTTACTGAATGCAATAATAATGCACTTTTACGATAAAGCAGCAATATTTATTATAAACCGTACAAATTCATGACATAAGTATTAAATTTTGTATATGTTATTTTTAAGCAAAAAAAAGTTAAGGAATAGGATAATTACTAAGTTATTTTTCCTTTCTCTGATTTTTAAATTGGAACATATTACAAAATGCGGTGGTTGCTTAGAAGACGAAATATAGATATCAGCTAAATATAGAAAATGAACTCAGAGGGTCACAATTTCTTATCTTAAAACTCCTTTCAAAAGCTTTGCTCTGTAAGACAAGCCCACGGAAGTAGCTAATAATTATTAAACTTGTTCTTAATTTAGTATTAATTAATTAGTCATAAAATACTCTGTGCACCACTCATATATTAAAAGCAGTGTTTCTCAAACTTTCAATACTGGCGACCCAATTTGCAATCATAATTTTTGTCTCGCCCCCCTCCCTGTACAACAATAATGTATTTACTGCAATAAAAATGCACTTTGAGAGAGAGTCGCTAAAGTTACAATACGATCTTAATTATAAACCGTACAAATTAATACGATAAGTATATTAAATTTTGTGTATATGTAACTTTTAAGTAATATATATATTTTAAGAAAATTACTTAATATATATATATATATATATATATTACTTAGAATTATGCTATTTTTCTTTCTCTAATTTTTAAATTGGAACAGATCGCAAAATGATGTATTTAATTAAAGATTTATTTCCTTCAGCATTCATTTCTCAAAGTACAAATGTCATTAGAAAAATAGTCTAGTCAATGTGTCGCTCTCTATCATATCCATCACATCTCGCATTATAGGGTACGTTTGCGTGAGTCTGGGCAACATATCGGACGTCTGCGCAAAACATGTAAAAATGCTTTTCCTCATACAATTCCAGTCAGTTTTGGTCGACTCGATACTCCTATAGCTACCGAATCTAGCTTGAATGCACATTTTTTAAATTTCCACGTTAATTGTAATTCACGGTAATTAAGTATTTATGACAGTAGATTAAAACAATATCATACATACATTTTTAAGTCGTAAGCAAACATTCGACCATAATAAAGAATCAACAAGTACACAAACGAACGAGCATGGTTCCGAAAATTAAATCAAGGTGATCTTCTCAAAAATACTTAAACTTTGGATTTACCACTACTGAAGTAAATGACGGAAAAAAAGCCCCAGCTCGATATGTGTTAAAACATACAAATCTGTAGAACAACATGTGAAAGTTGTTTTTAAAACATGTAAAATCATTTAGCTATGTTGGCAAAGAATTTTAAAAAGTATTTTCTGGATGAGGACAGCTTGGTAGCAAGTTACGAGTGGATTAGGAATCTATTTCAAGATACTCCAGAAGGGCTCTCAACTTCCGAAGAAGAAATCTTCATAGATTTCACATCCAGTGAAAAATTAAAAGGCAATTTTGTAATAAATCGCTCCTTGAATTTGGGGTAGAGGTGGATGAGGAATTATCTGCACTGAAAACAAAAGCACTTCGTATACTATTACCATTTTCAACATCCTACCTTTTTCAAACCGGATTTTCTGCAGTGGATGCCTTGAAGACAAAATATAAATCTCAGCTAAATAAAGAAAAATAACTTTAAGTTTCAATTTCTGATATTAAACCTTCCTTTGAAAAACTTTCCTCTACAAGACAAGCCCGTGGAAGTCCCTAATAATTATTAAACTTGTTCTTAATTTAGTAATAAGATTGATTGATTGAATATTAACGTCGCGCACTGTTCAGCTGCACGAGGGCTTTTGACGACGGACCACGTAATTTTGAACCATGGTCAAGTGACGTGGATGACACCTGAGCTGGAACACTTCTCTCCTAACTACCACACCACACCAACGGGAAAGCGTTTCAACTCTCAACAGATTTAACGTGCATCGCTGCCCTACACGGCGGGTCTTTAGTGGTACTGGGCTCGAACTCGTGACAAGGCAAGCCACGATCCGATACCTATACCACTCGGATACCGCGGCCAAATTCAGTAATAAGAAATTATTTATAAAATACCTTCTTCAGTACAGATACATCAAACGTATACTGGCTGAAACACCGAATCTTCACACGAGTTCATTTTTTTAAAAAATAAAACATTATTCTTGATATAATAGCTGAACTGTAAGGAGAGTAAAACTGTGTGCACGACATTGTATACAAAAATGTAAAATGATTTTTTTTTAGATAAATGCTATAATTGTAAATAACTGTTTAAAAGTACTGTAATTTTAAACCTCACACAATTAGCATTTAGAATTAATGTTAAATTATGAAAAGAATATAAAATTCTGATGAAGAATAATTGTGTTACTTTTTAACATTTAAAGCGAGAAGACTTCAAAAGTTTAACCCGGGAGCAGGCGCGTACTCGATACTAACATTAATGGTTGTGCGGGGGGACTCAGTCACCCCAATCATTTGTTTAGAATTATTTTTACTGTACACGATACAAATCGGAATTCTAGTGAATATTTTAATTTATAGAAAGTATACTTACCTTCTTTCAAGGACTATTCAATTCTTTGATGATTTGAGAAAAAAATCCAATAAAACTGAACTAAAATGATTCAAAAGTACAAGACCATAATATAGGACGCAAATCAGACACTTTTCAATTATCCTACAGAAATGTTAAAACAATCAATTCTTTTCCAAATATCGCAAAACTCAATTATTTACAATTTCCTTAAGCGAAAAGCAAACGCATTAAAGATGGAAGGGAACTAATATTGATAATAACCATACCATAAGATTGAAGGTCAATCAAATGATTAGCAAACGTACTATGCAGCCTGGCTGAAAAGTGTGAATCATGACTTCCTTTTCTTTTCTACAACTAATGTACAGTATTTCAATAATAATTAAAGTGGTTAATTGTTTATCTTCTTAGAATTTTTCTCAGGGTCTGTGGGTTTCGTTTTTTCTTTTAACGAGTAATATTTTATGTTAAAACGTAATAAAAATCTGTCATTGAGAAAATACAGCAAATAAAACAAAATGTTTTTTTTTTTTTTTCTTTAATTTGGTTTTGGGATCAAAGATAGCTATTTGATGACGGAAAAAAGCCAGATAATAAACATAAATTATGTCAGTGTTGTTGTTGTGTATTTTTTTTATGATGGAAGAAAGCATTTTGTTTTACTTCTCTTTCCGGTTATTTTTTTTAAAAAAAATCTTTAAATTTTCGATACGCTCGCGCCTCTCTTGTAGGGTCATCGCTCCCCCCAGGGGGGCGCGCCCCGCACTTTGAGAAACACTGATATAGATGCAAGTTTGCTGACATAAACTTGCAGACTGTGATGAGTCTCACTCCTCACTTTTTTAAAAAAAGAAAAGTGTGATCGAATACATGAACTAATTCTAAAACTATATGTGCTTGCCACTGTTGTCAATATTAAACAACATATTAAATAAATTGAAAAAAATTGTCAATTTTTAATGTCAATTTTGAATTTAACTAAAAACGCGTGATTGTACTTATGTGACCGTCCTGAATTGAGCCCATAGTATAACAAAAAAAAAAAAAAAAAAGAAAAAAAGAAAACATATTTTTTAAAACAAGTATTTTTATTTTTATTAATTTTTGAAAGTTGGCATTTTTATTTCAAATAAAACAAAATGATTTGTATAAACAATAATTTCTTTTCGGTGCTTTCGTTTACGTACTTTTTAAAATACAACCATATTCTGCCGACTCCCTTCTATTCCATTTTTCTAAAAATAGAAATTAAAAAAATCAAGGATGAACATTTAATTAAACATTTCATTTTACAAAAAGTTAAATAACTTAATTATTTTAAAATTAAAACAAAAAATACACTTGACAAATTAAATAGGACTGAATAATTAAGTCCTACACACGCCCAAGTAACAAAACAAGGTTAATTACATAATAGAAACTGGGTTGATAATTATACATTTTTAATATCTACTTCAAGTAAAAGATCAATTTAGTATAAGAATAGAAATTCGTCCATTTTCAAAGCCTTCATAAACATTTCAATATAAGTATACATATAATCAGAATCAGATTATTTTTTCCATGATATACATTTTATGTGAAGTTGAACTTTTTAAAAAAATGTTATCAATAACAATAAATATGTAACAAGACTTGAATAATGAATTATTTACCAAGAATTTAGTGGCAAAAGCAAACGTATTGCTTTTTATAGTTCACTGAATGATAGAGGAACTAAAAAACCCCGCTATACTGCCAAACCAGACAACCCTGAATATCATCATTTTTGACACGGACCAATGAAAAAGAAGCTGATTCCTTTTTAGAATGGAGAAGAGAAATGCCCGAGACAAGAGCAACTTGGCATTTAACATGATGTTTACCGCCATGCATTTCTGAGAATTTTGCTTATTGCCAAATATTTTTTCTAAAATTGTAGAATAAAAGCTTGTAAGTAAGCAAACTAAAGCTTAGAATAATTAAAAGGAGAAACTGGAAATAATAAAGAATTGATCACATTTAGAAAAAATATTGGAAAATCATTTTGAAGGAAAATAGGTGCATCAATAGACCCTTTTTAACAATGATTCAGAGTTTATTTTCCTTGAGACCAAATTCATTATCTGAGTTCTTTTCAGGCATTAGTTCAAGGCTTTCAAATTTTTTTGACCTCTTAGTAAACTGCTGGCTAAGTTGAAGACTACATTCTTTTTTAATAATTTTCTTTGCATTCCAAAGGACGACATGTAAAATAAAGGAGTAAACAAAATCGAAACTATATTTTCTAGAATAACTGTTTAATGTACGGCAACGAGAAGCGAGTCACACAACCGAAATAGTATTAAGGTATTGAAAGTTATGAAAGAATAAGGGGTAGTCTGAAAGTGTTATTGAATGAACAACAAATTATCAGGTTATATTTATTTCTCCATGTGAATTCGTTCAAAAGCTATTTAATATGGAAGTTGAAACTCGTATAACTGCATTAGGTGAGGATGATGTAAATCGGAATGAGCATATTGATAAAAATCATGGTGAAATTAAAAAAATTAATTCTGAAGAAGCTTCTGGTGGGGATTATTATTTTGTTTGTGGCATTTGTAGAAATTGGTATGCAACCACTGCGTCTTTAATTATTCATTTTGCTGGACATTTTCACGAACGTCCCACTTGCGAAATTTGCAGTGAAACATTCACAGAAGTGCAAGATTACGCTGATCATTGTGCTCTACATGTTGGATACACTTGTCTTGTCTGTGATAAAACATTTTTTGAAACTACCGACTTTGAAACTCATATACTTGAGCATAAGTTAAATTGTTTTAAATGTAAACAAATTTTTTCTTCTGAAGATGAGCTTAAACTTCACTACTCGCGGCATGAGGATATTATGAATTTTCAGTGTGATATGTGTCGAAATTTTTTCAGCTCAAAAAGAAGCTTGAGCTTCCATAAGTCAACACAGCATGCAAAAGCAAAACAGTATGAATGTTCATTGTGCGATGAAAAATTCACACAAATAGGTAGCCAGAAACGCCATTTCGAAATTATTCATAGAAATGCCAAACCTTATGTTTGTCATTTATGTGGTAAAAAATATACACTAAGAGGTAGCTTAGAAACCCATTTATTGAACCATGCGGGAGAAAAGCCTTATTCATGCCTTATTTGTGGTCGCCGTTTTGCAGATAAACGCAATTTCAAACGTCATGGTCAGCAGCATGTTGCAATTCAGAGTGATCCTTGCAAAGTATGTGGTAAAGTATTTCCATCTGATAAAAAACTCAGGTCTCATTTGTGGCTTCATACAAATGAAGGGAATTATAAATGTGATATTTGTACTAGATCTTTTAGTTATAGTAGTCATTTAAAACGACACCTTATGCAGCATAGCGGAGAACGACCACATGTTTGCAAATTGTGTGGAAGAGATTTTATTGAAAGGTATGAACTTGCTCGGCATCTTAAGAAAAAGCATAAATATAATCAAGAGCAAATTGATAAAGTCATAGCATTTTTGAAATTTGGTGTTAATAAAGATGATGAATGATATTTACATTTGAATCCAGGTTTCACCATTTTATGTGTTTAAATCTTTAGTTTGTTGTTTATTTCTAATTATTAATTTATCATGATTTGTATTGTAAAGAAAAAAGTTTAATTACTGAAACTTTTGGTTTATTGTATTTATTATTGCAGTCCATAATATTTGTTGAACAGAATTTAAGACACCTTTATTAAAACCTTAATGTGCTTCCACTTCCAAGTTACACAGAAAATAATGCCAGTAATGTACAGTTCTATTTTGGACTCAGGTTTTTATTTTTAAACTAGTAGTAATATAATACTCCTATCCAATATGATAAAATTTAATTTGTTAAGTCGGTGATAAGGGTTGGGGCTATAGTATGATCCAATTAGTAATTTTGTATCATTTCTTGTCACTAGAAATAACTTTGTTGTAGAAATATAGTTAATCTTTGAAATGCAGTTCAAGTATTGAATAGTTTTAATATCTTGGTGAAAAGATATTTTTATGTCTAAAGCACCTTTGATGAAAATTGCTGTGAAAGAGTCAGTTTAACTGTCAATGCATTGAATCATTAATGTATCTTATGTAGTAAGCTGTTGACCAACTTCTTTGAATCAAAAGATGTCATCAAATGCAGTGATATAAATTCAATAGTGAAAAACAGCTCCTGTGTACATATTCAAAGATTGAAATAATAATGATGACAGCATTTTTTTAATTGGCATTGTTTTTCGTTCAGTGAAGTTGATTAATGGTATAATACGTAAAGTACCATTGTGACATATATTTGAAAAAACAGGGAATATATTTTAAAACTCTTGAAAAAGGAAATGTGGTTTTAAATTTTATTAAGATTTGGATTTTACAGTTTATAATTGATTCTAAATTTTATTTGAGTGGGGTTCTTTTTTCAGTCATGTTTTCCTTTTTTTTTTGGTGACTAAAAGCGGTTACCAAGGTAATTTATTCAGAATTATTTAGTTTAGAATGAATTCGTTATCTCACCATGACATTAAGATAAAAATCGTCAAATCCAAAATGGGCCTCCTATACTACACTGAGCTGTATTGAACTTGGCTTGTGGCTGGTTTTGCTGCTGTTGAGTTGCGAGTTTCAAGTTTGGTGCTGTTGAGGACTTTCCACTTAGATTGGCTAGTGCAGATTAAATCTCTCAAGGTTCAAAGTCCTCACATTGGTATGATGATGAAATTTGGGGAATGATGCACCAGAGAGCTTGGATATTTTCCTTATCACTTGACTTGGGTTTAAAGTTAATCATCAATAGTTCTTGTGTAGCTTCATAATGTGTTAATAAACTATCCTAGTATTTCATTACACGAGTCACAGCACATGTAATCAATAGCTCAATCATATGAACAAAGTTACTTCATCTAAGTTGTTTTTATTGCATTCGAATCTATTTTAACTCTTGCTAAATCTGTTATAATATGTAAATATCAATTAAATATATTTTAATAGTATACATTTTATAAAATTATATGCTTTGAAATGAAATGTTAATGAATAAAATTAAAACATTTCCTGAGGTAAGCACTTCAGAATTAATACAAAGTAAAATTATAAAATAAGGTAAGATAAACGTTTTGCCTAATGTATAAACAAGGACAGATTTACTCATTCCCACTCCTTAGGTTAAAGAAATAATTTTACTCTCTCCATAAAAATGGATTTATAGGGTTCAATTGAATAATAACTTTTTAAAACTTATCTTTGAAAAGTATTACAATACTAATTTGAATACTGAAACAAAAACAAAGTATTGCAATACTAATTTGAACTGAAAAAGCACTGTAATTGTAAATATTTGGTTTATTTTTTCTTGACTGCTACATCTTAAGACTATGCATTAGGTTGTCCTTGTAAGAAATTTGACCCAGTGTATAAAATGTTGGCAACCTATTTTGCAAAAGGATTTGTAAATTATATTTTTTTTATATACTTTCCAATTATGTTTTTTTGTAAGATTGGGATAGTTTAATTTTAAATTTATTTATTTAGATGTGTATGTTATATACCTTGTACACGATTGCATTATAGAAAAAAATTATAGGAATTTCTTCCAGTGTTCTATGTAATTTGGTTACATGATTATGAATGTGTATTTATTTGTGTGTATATAATATGTTGATGTGGCAATTCGAAAAAAGAAAATGGTATCTGAAGAATTTTAACTACACATAACTTAAAAATTTCAATATTACTCTTCGAAAATTCATATGATTGTCTCAGGTAAAGTATTTCAAGGATACTTAAGTATTGAGTGAATGTTATATTTAAAGTACAAATCTTATAATGGAGACATTCACAGTAAGTTGTCATAAATATGCTTAGTCTGAAAAAAAGTGGAATCTTTGTATGCATGAAATATATTATTTCATGCTTCATTAAAATATTAATTTTTGAATTTGATAAATTAAAATAATTGTATTCTAATGGATTATAGGCCAAAATCTTTGTTTTAATTCATATTGTGTTTATTTTTTGTGGTATTCTTTACAGTACTTGCATTTTTAAATTTGATTTTCCTATGCATTTAGTTGGCTGCAGTATCCAAGTGATCAAGGTATCGGATTGTGGCTGGCGTGTCACGAGTTCGAGCCCAGTACCACTAAAGACCCGCCGTGTAGGGGAGTGATGCACGTTAAATCTGTCGAGAACTCAAACATCCTCCCATTGATGTGGTGTGGTAGTTAAGAGAGAGGGTGCCAGCCTTGTCACTTGACCATGGTTCAAAATTACGAGGTTCATCGGCAAAAGCCCTCGGGTAGCTGAACATTGCTACGTTAATATTCACTCACCCTATGCATTTAGTCTGGTAAAATGTATAAATGTCTCCTCTCTTTTTGAGATTTTAAAAATATTTTCTGTTCTTTTGATGCTTTTTTTCATTTTCCAGAATATTTAAAAAGTGCATTTTAGTTTATATACATTTAGTTTATTCTCTTTATTGCTAATAAATATATAATATACACAGTATGCCCACTCAACTCTTGCATTTTATAACCAAAGTGCTATTTAGGACTGATACTAAGTACGTATTTGGGCTTGAGGCCCAAAGACTGAGTTTTGAGGAGGGCCCTAATATTCTCTGTTACACCACTGATTGTTAGATAAAATTTGTAATACTCATTCTTATTTGAAACGTCTTAAAAATTTGTGTAATGAATTTTGCATTAAATTTTTCAATGTTCTTTAATTTTTTAAATTTTATTTATGGAGCTGAAATCTTATTTATCACTCTAAATTTTGCATGTGTATACATTTTCCCTTTTTTCATATTCTATTTTCTTTAATAGTTTTTATCATGAATTATATCTTGTGAAGAAGTTACTGTATAAAGTCTTTTTGAGTGTGATACTTTTAAATAAAATGGTTTCTAGATGCATCCATTTCTTTCTACCAGAATTAAGAAAAGTTTTTGTTGAGTAAAAAATATTTGATGGTTACTATTAGTCAAATCATATGTTGATTGTAGAAATCATATATTAAGTGTATTATCCAAAAATGTTGGAAAAAATTGGTTTAGCAAGAAAATGACTGTATTGAAGATTTCAAATTTTATACAAAAATTCCCAGACTTTTCGTTGTAGGGAATTGTTAATTGTAAGTGTACTTATTGAATGTATGCCAATGTTTTATTTTGAAACCTCTGTAACAATGTAGTAGAGTTCTCCCAAAATCTATTAAAGTTTTGTGAAATTTTTTATTAAAGCTGTATTTCAAAGGTAATCATGTTTACTGTATTTTATGCAATATATGAAAATTCCATTTGAAATTTTTTATTGGTGATTCACATTTAACATCTTACAGTATTTTAATTTTTTTTTCTTTTTGAAAAAAGTAATAATATAAGCAATTTATTTATTTAAATTGTTATTAAAACCTCTAAAAATGTCAGTTTTCAAACTATTTTTAAAAATTCAAATTGTTGGTGCTTTTAAAAATCTTTATAAACTATATTCAATATTTAGTATGTTTTAATTATTTCCATGTATGTTTCTTGTATAATTGGTAACAGAAACTAGCATAGAATTGAAAGCCTGATCCTTTGTTGAATTTTAATAATTTTTTTTTATAACTTAATTTGAAAAACATGAAAATTCTAAAGATATTAATTTTAACATTACTGAAAATGTACCTACTCGGACCTAAATACATACTTCCTTTTATAGAATGTACAAATGAAAGAATCTAAAAATAAATAACTTGCATACTCTTTATCTCGAACAGAAAAAAAACAAATCCCAAAAGCTTTAGGGACTAACACAACTATAAAAGTCTGAGGAAAAACACATTTAAGTTTGCAAAAGCATATGTGTTTAGATTGACAATACTTAAGAAAAAAACTTCTAATATCTTTACAAGTAATTGGATACCAGATCTAAAATTTGGCCCATCCAAAGTAAAAATCTATTAGCTTTGCTGCTTCTTGCTTATGATTGGTAAATTCATTCGGATTTTACTTATGACCATCATGTGAAGTTATAATAATTGCTTCAAGACTTGTTATAAAATGGTTAAAACTTGATTTGTGAAGTACTAGTTTGAGTGTAGTCCTTAAAGAGAGAGAGAACCATGGTTCAAGATAAATGCTAATTCAACAGTAAAACAAATTAAATTTTTTCAATATAATAAAATTAATGCTAAAATCTGTGTGCAGAGACAATTTTTTTGTGTATTATAAATAAATTCTACTATCAGCTTGAAATGTGAGTAGCTCTTTATGTAGCAGTTGAAAGTAATCACTGGAGCTAAAAATTCATATACATTCAAAATAGTAATAAGTATCAAAATGTTTTCACATAATTATTTTCATTTTATATTAATGAAGAGTAGTTATAATTATTTTACTGATAATTTGTATTTCAAAAACATATTTAATATCCCAGGGAAACTGATTTTATGAATTTTCTTATCTCTTAAGGTAACTAAATTCACAATACTTAAATATTTGCAACCATTGGTTAAGCAAATTATTTTTTTATTTCAATTGAAATAATCATTATTAAGAAATTACTTAAACAAATAGTAATCTAATTTCACAGAAAAAAATTAAATGAGCAATTTATAATTGTTGGAGAAAAAGTTGTGAGAGATATTCTTTCATTCTGTTCAATGTAATAAGTGGAATTGAGTAATTATAGTTTCTTTGTAAAAATCATTAAGTCTTAAAAAATATTTGTTATAAGGAAGAAAAAAATTCATTTGTTTAGAAATTCAATATTATAGAAACTACTATCATTCAAAATAAACTTCTTAGGTGTCACAATTGACAGTATTATGAATCTTTTATATGATTTTTTAACAGCATATAATTAAAAAAAATTGTATGTTAATATAAATTTTACAGCAAAATATCTTAATATTTTGCCTGTCTTTCGTGAAATATAATTCTAAAAATCAGCATAAACTATAATACAAGTATAGTAATTCAAAAATAAAAACATTGCACAATATATTAAGTAATTTAAGGGAAAACTAGTAATTTTTTTGTATTAATTGAATGTTAAAAACTTTTTATTATTATTAAAAAAATAATTATTCTGATTAATAATTATGTTTAATATGTACTTCAATATTTGTACGTCGTATGCAACCTTTGAGGATTGAGATTCTTGAAACCATAAATTATAACTTATGGTAAACTAAAAATAATTTATTACATTTTATTATATTACATGATACTTAACAATTGTTTGATAAAGAGACAAGAATTTAATTTTTTCATTAAAAATTAGTGCTTAATTTTTGATCTGTTCAATATTACAAGTATTCTATTTATAACCTATTATGACACCCCCATTTAACAATTGCTTAGCTTAGTAATTTTTCTAGATTTAAACACTTAATGATAAAAACTAATTTAATTTCCTAATGTATCATATCACATACTTATCTCAAAATAACAATGTAGTAGAATCTGCATGTTTTTATTTTCAGAGTAATCTGAGATGACCTCTCTCTCTCTTTTTTTCCCCCATCAATAAAAATTAAGACAGAAGTGTAAAAAAAAAGTTACAATACAGTACTTTTAGATAAAAATGAAAAAAAAAAATCAGATAAATGCATGGAACAAATGTCTCAATCCTTTCCCCTATGTGTAATATGACTACGCCATTGATTATTCAGAGATGAAAGAAATGATATTTGATAGTTTTTCATCAAAATAGATTTTTGTTAATTTCTTTAACCTAAAAAAACAAGAAGTAACAGAGAGGATTACTATTTTAAAACTAAGCTAAAAAACCAGTAAAAAAGGGAAAAAGCTGACTTTTTTAATTTAACACAGAAAAACCATTTTATTAGAGCATGCTAAGTGAAAGATTTTTTGAATAAATATATGTTATATGCACTGGTGTAGCTAATTCTGAGTGGGCCCTATATCATAATTCCTTCAGGCCCTTTTTTAGATACGAGAGCCCTGTTAGTGAGACTGTAGTAACACATGTTGGGGCCCCGTATCATTGATACGGCGGTAGCTATGCGCCTGGTTATATGACTGCACAAACTCATTTTTTTTTTCAAAATTTTTGAGTCTGAAATAAAATAGGTTTTCCACGAAATAAAATGCAAAACATAACTAAAAGAGGGTATAAAAGTTTACAATTCAAGGTATTTTTTTGAAAAAAATAAATGCTCTAAGATGGAAGTTAAAATAATAGGTACATAAATACATTTGGAAGGAAACAAACAGCAATAAAATCACACAGGCAATGCTAAATAAAATTATTTATAAAGTATGATGTGGACATTAGGATGAAATATGATGTATTATAGGGCAAACATAGCAATAATTAAATATATTTTATTGCTTTAAGTTATAAAAAATTTCTCTCTTGTACTATAGAGCAAAATAAACTGTTAAACTCTTAGGTTAAGGCAGGTTCCATAAAAATTTCTTGATTTCAATCAATGAATTATGGTTGCTGCGATTTATTTCCTGAGAAAGCATTTTCAGCAACAAAGGCTATTATTGTTATGAGATTTAATTAGTTTATTAAATGTTTCTTTTAGGTGTATTTTTTCCCTACTGAAAGGTATGCTGAACATAGCTGTACACTTTGTAATTTTAACATCTATGACAAGTTAACATGGTGTGGTTGTGGTAGCCTAGTGATCATGGTCAAGAGCTTGTGGCCGGTTGCCTTAGGAGCCCTAATGCCACTCAAAATCTGCCATAAGGAAGGTGTGATGCATGTTAAATTTAACGTGGCTTCAAGTCCTCCTGTCTGTGGTAGTTTAGAGACTCAGGTGTTGTCCTCATTACTTGACTGCAGTTCAAAATTACGAGGTCAGTTGCCACTGGCCCTTGTATTCTTTATAGTGCAATGTTAATAAACACTCATTCATATTAACATGATATCTGATACCCAACAGATTTAATGTGTTACCTTTCTGTACAATGAATCTATAATAAAATCAAGACTTAAAAATGTAATGTAGTAGGAAATTTGAGTCACTAATGTCTACTTTTATCAGGATTTAACAATTTTTTAAAATATCTTTGAAAAAAAAAACATAAATCTTCAGGTTCTGATCCAATCTAAATAAAAATTGCATAAAATATAAAGCAATTTTTGTTACCTCTTTACTGATGTTTTACCTTAATTTATATCGAATAAGGAATCTAAAAACTGACTAAACAGCAGTGGCATAACATACACCCCCACACTGCAGGGGAACCCAAAGCTTGATTAACGCTAAGTACATATTTGGGCCCTAATATTCTCCGGTATGCCACTGCTAAACAGTGGCACACCCTCTGCAGCACAGGGGTCCCAAAACCTGATTTTTTACACCACTGACTAAATATTAGCTTTGTTAGAAATTTTAAGGTTGCCATTTTTTAAATAGTTTCTGACTAAAAACAAGGGAAAAAATGTAAATGAAACTAAGGATTTTAAAAGTAATTAACATGCATGTGTATAATTAATTCTTTATAACAACATATTACATTTTATTATAAAAATTTTTTCTTTACAGGTACAATTAATGCATAATTATTGCAAATTAAAACTGCTTTCACAAGCAAAAGAAAAATTAATCTTTTATATGAAGTTTTTTGAGATATTTTACATTTTATGTCATATATATATATAAGCAGAATATAGTTTAAAATTTTGAATCTTCCAAACAAAAATCTTACATTTTAACATTTTGTAGGTTAATATTTCAGATTTAAAACAAAAAAAAGGTACAAAGTAATTCCTAAAGTGTTTCACAAAACTGTTTATAAAAAAATAAACATGACAACAGCATTATTGATAATTGCAATGAAGAAACTGAAAAAAATTATGTGTTATTGAAAATTATATATAAATAAACAAATAGAA
This sequence comes from Trichonephila clavipes, assembly GCA_019973935.1. Classification (NCBI taxonomy): domain Eukaryota; kingdom Metazoa; phylum Arthropoda; class Arachnida; order Araneae; family Nephilidae; genus Trichonephila; species Trichonephila clavipes. Next base: position 48,852 of record BMAU01015964.1, read on the forward strand.
TCAATGTTAAAAATTTATTTGCATACATTTTGATTTAATTTATTATAATAAAAATTAATCAAACATTCTTCTACCCCTTTTAAGGTTTTGTAATTGTGCACAAACATGAAATTACATTAAGTTTGGATTAATGATTACCTTTTGCATTAACTCATTTTAATTTCCCACATTACATAGCATCTCGTTTCACACCAATATAAATTTCCATTCAGAGCAATTATTGGCTTTGTTTTCCTTATTTTATCATTGCAACTATCTTTAAGTGTATTACTTAAAAACTATGTGTTAAAATTCACAAAGATAGTTGTGAAGCCAGAGCAAGCATAAGTGGCAAAAACTCCCAAAATATATCCTGCTTAATTTAATGCACATAAGTAAAAATTGCTATTAATTACTTATGAGATACATTCAGATCTTAACAAGAATTTTTTAAATTACAGGTTATTACACAGGGAATTCCTCCCTTTCATAAAAGGAAAACAAATTCCACATATCAAATTTTTTGCAACATGAACTGATCCATGAGATGATTTAGCAATAATTTTCATTCATTTTAACCTGATCAAAAAATTATACAGAATCTATATGCAATATTAAAATTATGAAATTTATACCAGGATTAAATTAGGCATAAAATAAATGTAAAATTTTATATCTTATTTTTAACCAAGCATGATGAACAGTAAAATTAATTGCTATTGACACACATTGTTTCTTATGAAACATTTTTAGTTATCAATTCCATCAATGGTATGGTTTTCAAAAATAAATAATAATATACTTTAATTTATTAAATTTGGCAGAGTCATTTTTACTACATTACTATAGACCTGACAAGGTAATGATGGTGAAAATCAAAAACTAAGAAATTTAGATCCCCCCCATATAATCTAAACCTTCAACAAAATATGTTCTAAATTAGGAAGAAAAGAAAAATGATGTAGTTAAATTATACACAGCATAGTATTTTATTTACAGATAATTTTTTTATGCATTTAGCAGAATGATCCCCATTTAGTAAGGACATAATGCATTTTTCTTACAGAAACAAATTGATAGCACACAAATTATAATATATATATATATATCAGTGCTTTTAAAAATAAGTAAAATCTCAAAAAATTCTTTTCTCAGTGTTAATTCTAAAAGACTGCAACAATAAGATCTGCTTAATTAGTAAATTTTGTATGTTTACAATATGCTTTAAATGATACTGATGAACAATTTCTATTTATATATATTATGAATTTCATTTCATATATTTCTGAGGTAGAAACACACTTTTAAGATAAAGAACACAAACTGTGCCAGGGTTGCTTTTCCACTTAGGCCCGTGCCTAAGGAGCAAGAGATTTGGGGGTGGGGCGCAAAAAGGGAAAAAAATTTAATATATTACAGCAAATGTACCACCGCCTACTGAGTCACGAGAGAAGCATTTTTGCCCTTAAGTCAGTAAAGACTGAAATGAGATTTACTATGGAAAATGAAAAACTTAATAATTTGATGTTACTATGCACTCAAAATGACATTACAATGTTGTTATTAATGATTTTGCAATAATCAAAGCTCGAAGAAAATCTGTGTTGTACTAATACAATGACAGTGACTCAACAAAGAATTAGGATGTCTAAAAGAAAAAGAAAGTAAAGCAATAAGCGAGGAAAAAGATGACAATTAACAAGTTGAAAACAGTTCATGCAATAACATATACTCCATGCCAGGGGTTGGCAACCTTTTAGCAGTCGCGTGCCAAACAAATATACTGATATGATTCAGCGTGCCATTTTTCAAACAATTCGATTCTCCCGATAAGGCATGCAGAGTTACAGAACAGAGCTCAATAATATGGATTGACAGTTTTATTATGTATTAATTTTGCAAATTATTTTTTCAGCAAAAATAAAAAATTTAAGTGTTTCTCTTCATTATAGTTAAATATAAATAAAAATTTAATGCAAACCTAGTGCTTGTGTACATATACCTCGCTCTACTTTCAATCCCAAAACCAGGGGTATAATTTGTGACTTTGATTTTATATGATTCTGAGAATTCTTAACTTCTTTGTGGACTAGAAATATTTTTTACTTAGATATTTTGAACCAAAACCAGAAAGCAGAGCATATATGCAATTTTTTCTCTTCAAACTATTAAATCTCTCCAGTAATGACATTCAAAAATTTACAAAATAGCTGTAAATTTATCTTTACAGTTATCTTTCAGATTTTTTCGTAATTCCGTAAATGTCCGAAATTCTGAAGATGATTGGCAAGTAAGGTCCATTAAAAATTTATTATCTTTCATCCACTTACATATTGACAAATTTACACATTAGTGGGGAGTGCCACTGAGAATTATACCACATGCCATAGGTTGCCGACCCCTCCTCTATACTGTAGTTGCAAATCATTTTATTAATTTGCAGTACTAATTTACAAAAATGCGAGTGGGTGATCCCTGATGCCATAAAATAAAAAATGAACAAGAGTGGCCAAACCATCCCACTATCCTTTCCTTACAGCTGCCAATTGCAGTTCAGGACATGGCAGGTGTTGGATAATGGAAAGACTCTCCAAATAGCAAAAATAAAGAATGGGAAAATAGTAATAGAATTAAGGGAGAATACCTCCTGAACCAAAACTGACAAGGTAAGAAATGAAGAAGGGTGTACTCTGGAAATAGTGTATGTGGGTGGGGGAGACAATAATTTAAAGTGCCTAGGGAGGTTAAAAACGGCCCTGAAATGTGCTATCATAAAAATCTGTATAACATACATTACTTATGCATACAATAATTTTTATAAATCTAAATTTTTATACTTTTTTAATACAAGGATCAGGACTTCTTCATACTTTTAGAATCCATGGGAAAAATGAAAAATATCGGATTTTTCACAAATCCTGCCCCACTAAATTTCCTTGATTGTAAAATGCTGCAATTGCCAGGTGGAGTGGAAGGGGGCTAATTGTATTTCACATCATTATATATATGTAACAAACCCTTTCACACCTAAATTTTAATATTTTATACACCTAATGTATAATTTCTTAATTTTAATGTGTTTATTCTCTCTAATAATTGGAATAATAGAACTTAAATTTTAATATCTCTAAATGCAGCTAAGGTTAAGCAGAACCCAAGTAACTCCCCAGTTTTCAAATGACAGAAGATTGAGCTTGCCTGTGGGATGCAGGGTCTCCGTTAATCTCATTCAAGTCATATCATTAACAAAACAGAATAAACAAGCAGTAGCCACTGTTTGGCTTCTTTCTTTTGATTTTCCCCCATACTTTAAATCTTTCTTGACAAATTCAAACATCTAACTAAGCTGATATTGCAGTTAAATATACATCAAATTCTATTATTAAAAAAAAATAGGACCATCAAAATTTGTTAGTATTGCTTAAATACAAACCAGACTGGAGTTTTCAATTTGAAGGCATTTCTTCAGAGAAGATTTTTTTATTTGAGGACTTTTTTATTTGGGGTAATATTCACCAAATTATAGTTACCCTTCCTCTCTGGAAGGAAATGGCATACTTTTTAATCAGATTATTCCATTCAATTAAAATGTTGAATCTGTTTAGAGCTTTCAAGAATTTCTAAAACATATATAGACTTGGAATCCTTTCCAGTGCCTATTTAAGTTAATTTCGGGCCCTGGACACAGAAGATCTACTAGCCCCCTTGGTGCTGGAGGATTGAAATTTATGACCAGAACATCTGGTTAAGTCCAGCTTTTCTGGGCCCCTGGGTGCCCACCCCAAGAATTCAATGGATAAACTGGCATTGATCCTTTCACTCTTGGTTTTTCGGTTGTTAAAACGTTATTTGAAATATCTTCGATGTGATATTTCAGGATGGCAATTCTTAGGATTCATTATACTTGTTTTTATTATTATTATATATAAACATCATTATTAAAAAAATCTATCCAAATTATATTTATGGCTGCTTCAATTTTATTATCATAAGTCAATTTTTTTTCCAGTACTGCTAGGGAGTAATTTTTTTTAATGTGTACAATTAAACAAGTTAATTTTTTCTTCTTTTTCTCGTGCTTATAATTTCATTGTTTTTGATTAATTTATTAAGTTTATCATCAAGGCTTAGTTTATGTTCATTGCAATTTAAAAAATTTTATATTTTTCAATTTTGTTAACCCCTTAATTGCCAAAGAAAACCCGCAGGATTCACCCCCATGTGACATTTTTTCGCATAGATGCACATCATTATGCAGTACATTAGGGGAAAAGAAAAGGCATGTAAAACCTTGGAAATTAGTAAATCCTTCACAAACACTGTCAAGGCTATTTTATTGCATTCCAAAGCCTTGGGAGTAATTTTACAGATAGCAGAGCAATGCAAAGGTTCGTAATTTGGAGAAGTGAACATATATATCAGAAGCAAGTAACCCACCGGCTAAGTGAGAGGCAGTTAAGGGGTTAATAATAGTTCATATTTAGTAGGTGGTTTTATGAGTAACATTTCTTTTGTTTTTCATGATATTTTTCCTGTTACACATCTTTGTACAGTACATAAATTAAGCCTATTTTTCTATTTTATTATATTTTCATGTTTCATTGAAGATTTGGGAGTAATTCCTTTCTTTAAATTTCAGCTTCCACTATCAGAAGACGATAAGGGGGGAAATCTTGCCTTTTGGTGAAGAGAAACTCTTTTTTAGATTCCTATGTTATACTTAGTAGCAAAAGACACCAAAAAAATATGGCAACTTTTGGAGAGAAGTCAATACAACAAAGAAGCTACAATTTTACAATGTATTTTTGGTATTTATGTATTAATATCATCACATGAAAAATTGCACCATGCGAATTAAGCTGTGATATCAAAACACAACAAAGATACTTAATTAAAGAAAAACAATTCTCATACTGCAGTTTTGGCTGTGGTGACCCTAATACACAAGTACCATTTTTGTAAAGACAAGTACATGCTGTACGATAAGATATGAAGATGTAATAATATATAAAAGATGCAAAAAGTGAATGAAATATGTATATATATGAAAAAATGATGAAATAATTAAAATACACGCACATTTCTTGTACATAATAAGTATTTTAAAACATTTTTAGGTATATATTAACATCTTTATAAATAGTCAAGACATATTTTGGGATACTTCTCCATTGAAATTACACAATTCACTTTAGACACTTTGTTTATACTTTACATTATTTTTCATATATTTTTAATAAAAGGAACTAAAAGAGTTAATGTTAGGAACATAAACCAAACTAATCATATCTATCATAAATAAAATTGGTACAAAAGTGAGAAAGAGTATGGTCGTAATTAGAAAAATATACTTACTTAATACAAAATAATTTAATTGCTCAACAAATAAATAAACAAGTCTTGCATAAACAAGTTTAAAAGAAATCTAATGTATAATTATACTAAGTAACATCTAAAATGTTTTGATTTTTACATTATTCACAGCATCAACATGCTTAATAATTTTAATGTGATCTTCTTCTGGTAAATCGGCATGCTTTTGCTTCAGATGACTGATAAGGCGAAACCTTGATATATAACCAATATTACATATGTTGCACTCATATGGACGTTCTCCATTGTGCCACATTTCATGTCGCTTTAGATTTCCTGAGTAGTTAAAAGTTCTTCCACAAATATCACATTTAAAATTTCCTTCATTTGTATGAAGTTTAAAATGCAGTTTTAGACTTGAAGGATTGGTAAATATTTTTCCACAGATACCACATGTACTTTTTTCAGCTGGGATGTGTTTCAAACCATGTCTTTTGAATTGTCGTATATCTGCAAAACGACGATCACAAATAACACACACATAAGGTTCTTTCCCTTCATGTTTAAGGAGATGAGTAGTTAAGCTTATTTTCATCGAAAAAGATTTACCACAAAGTTTACAACTATGGCGTTTAATATTTTTATGAATCATTGAATGGGTTGATAAGGAACTACTATGAGAAAATAATTGGAAGCAAATTTGGCACTGATATGGTTGATCACCAGTATGAATGACTAAATGTCTTTTCAGACCAAGTTTTGTACTATAATATTTTAGACATATTTCACATTGGAAGTATTTCGGATCATGTGATCTACGATGCATTTCAAGTTCATTTTCTGTGTGAAATATCTGTTTGCAAATTTCACAATTTAGCTGGTGTTTTTCTTGATGGGATACAAATTGCTTTTTATCACTGAATGATTCCATGCAAATAAAACATATATACACAGCATGCTGAACACAATGTTCAGCAAAATCTTGAGCCTCAGTAAAAGTTTCACTACAAATCTCGCAGGCTGAAGGCTGTTTTTGGAAATGTTCTACATAATGGACTTTTAAATAACCTAAAGAAGAAAAACGTTTGTAACATATTTTGCACACAAAACATTCCTTCTCTAATAAAGAATCTTCGTCCGTTTCTTCATACTCTACAGTTAATCTTGATGGAGATCCATCATTTACTTTTCGAAAATTGCAAATAGCTGTTTGTTTGGACATTTATAAAGAAATTAAACAAAGATTAAAATCAAACAAACGATTATATTAACAGCACACGAAGAAGGTATTTCAAAATACTTAATTTGCAGTGCATACTTTCAATCAATAAAAGCTGAATTCAATCATTTTTCCAAAAACATATATTTAAAACCGTAAAACGAAAACTTACAGAAAAACGATTTACATTAAAAACTGAAATTTTTTCTTGAACTTTTAAGTTTCAGCGCAAACTGAAATGTGACATGCGCTACGGCAGTTGTACAGGTATTCATGTCATTACTTCTCATTACAATATTATTAACTAAAACCTGAATTATTGAAAACCACAGAGAAATGAATTGTTTTAAGAATAATAAGATAGATATGGATGTCAAATTTGCGCTCTGTAAAATATATATTCAATAATTTATAATAAATAAACTTGAAATAAATTAAATTTAAAAGTGTTATTAACTTTGCTTCAAAAAATATTTTATTCTTACGATACTTCTTTTAAAAATTTATTATTTATTTTAGATATGGTTCAAGATTTTAAAAAAATAATTGAAATAGTTGTTTCTTTGTCCGTTCCCTTACATCTGGCAACATCCAGCTTTGTTTCGATATGAATTTGTAAATATTGCGGGAATCGAATACTTTTGAAATGACGATTTTTTTCAAGTTATTAAATATTGTTTATATCTTATCATAAAAATGGAACAAAACAATTTATCGCATTCCTTTTTGAGTAAATGTGACAAAATAAATGAAAAGAACACAGCTAGAGATCATTTTACCTGTTCATTGTGTCAGAAACGTTTCTCTTCTAAAGGATCTTTAACCGTTCATTACGTAGGGCATTTTCAAAAACAACCCAGTTTGTGTGAAATTTGTGGGGAATCATTTGTAGAAGCGCATGATTATGCTGATCACTGTTCACAACATATCGGATATATGTGCTATGTATGTAAAAGAACTTTTTCTGCTAAAGTTGATTTTGATGTTCATCAAAAGGAGCATCATTTAGTGTGTGAAATATGTCAGAAGACTTTTGCCACTCAAAATGAATTACTCATTCATTCTAGGGATCATAATCCGAATAAGATGCAGTGTAATGTTTGTCACAAGTATTACAACTCAAAAAGTATATTAAGGGATCATATGCAAATGCATACAGGAAAAAAGTCATTTATTTGTAAAATATGTAACCGTGCTTTTGCCTTAAGAGGTAGCCTGTACAATCATCACAAAGTTCACAAAGAAATTAAGCCCCATGTTTGCGTTTTATGTAATAGGTCATTTTCAATGAGAATTAGTCTGACTACTCATCTTCTGAAACATGCAGGTGAAGAGCCTTATTCTTGTCTTATATGTGGACGTCGTTTTGCGGACAAACGGCAGTTTAAGAGACATGGCTTTGAGCACATACCTGGTCAGAATTGCAGTTGTGGAATATGTGGTAAAGAATTTGCCAATGCAAAGAAATTAAAACTACATTTCTTAGTTCACACGGATGAAAGACCACATGTTTGTAAATTATGTGGTCGTGGTTTTACATACAGTCATCATCTGAAACGGCATACCATGCTGCACAATGGTGAACGCCCATATGCTTGCCAGTTTTGTGATACTGCTTTTATAGCAAGATTTCGGCTGACGAAACACTTGAAGAAACACCATGGCTATGATGTAAATAACCATGATGAATTTCAAAACCATATGTTTTAAACTAAATTTAGCAATAAAAATTTTTCTCATTGTAAAAGTAATATTTTCGCTGCTTACCCTTATAATTTCAGATTAATATAAATAAATTTATGTTACATTATAGATCCAGTAAAATACGAAAAGCGTTTCTTTCATGTAAAATTTCAAGTAAAAATAGCTAGATTGTAGATATTAAATAGATAGAAATGCTGTTTTTTCTTAGTTATGAAATTTTTGAAGAAAACTCTTTTCTCGTAATACATAAATATATTTTATATGGGATTATAAAAGTAAACCCACATGACAGATAGGATAATAATTTTGTTCACCAGAAAAATGAGTCTTTGATACTTTTCGTTTTGGGGGAGGGTCGTGGTAGCCTAGAGGTTCAGGTAACAAACTCGTGGTTGGCGCGTCATGAGTTCGAGCCCTGTACCACTAAAGACCCATCGTGTAGGGAAGAGATGCACTTAAATCTGTCGAGAGCTCAAACGTCCTTCCGTTGGTGCGGTGTGGTAGTTAGGAGAGAGGGTGCCAGCTCGTCGTCCTCATCACTTAACCATGGTTCTGTAGTGGTTTGAGCCCGCGATCTTCGGGATCGTAGCCTAGTAACATATCCACTAGACCAGTGCTTCTCAAACTTTCAATAAACGCGACCCACTATTCAATCATCTTTTTCATCGCGCCCCCCCTCTATACAATAACAATGTATTGAATTCAATAATACTATACTTTGACACTTAAGCTACAATATATTCGACTTTAACTTCGTAAGTGCCACCGACGTATAAAAACGTCTCACACAGCCAAAGAATGAATTTTCTGGAGACGTATATATACGTCTTTCAGAAGTACGATCTTTTCTGTGCAGTGCTATCCATAAAATTATTCCGACGGCTTTGGAATGCTATAAAAGAACCTTCATAATTTTTGCGAAGAATTTATTTATTTCAGAGGATTTACTTTTTTATTTCTTCTTCAAAAAAACATCAAAATACGCTCGTCTACGTGGTAAACGGTGGGGAGCGAATCGCTTAACTTCTAATCGGCAGTTAAGGAATTATTTATAAACCGTACAAATTATCAAGATAAGAGCTAATAAGAGCTCATGGAGTGATTCATAATTATCAAACTAGTTCTTAACTTAGTATTGTTAAATTAATACTAAAATATACATTGTGTACAGTACTGATACATTTATAAGTGTATTATATATTTTTATTATATCAGAAAGTATTTTGTTTGTTTACTTTCAGTAAATTAATAATTTTTTAAGTAACCTTTTGTTTTCGAGTTTTCAAAAGGCTCGCGCCCCTTGTAGAGTTATCGCGCCCCCAAGGCGGGCGCGCGCCACAGTTTGAGAAACGCTGCACTAGACAAAAGTGATCACCTCTGTCTGGAGGCTGTTATGGCTTATTTAGATACCGCTACACTACTCTCCCACCAGTGAGTGGGTGGATATGCGAACGATTTTTTTTGTTTGTTTGTAACAGAGAGCGTGTTATTTATTTATTTATTTATTATTTATATTTATTCTTCTTATTTTATATTTATTTAATTTCTTGTGGTAGATGGCACCACGACAGTTCCGAAAGTTGACTTTTCTTAATTCTGTAGAAGTCACCAATGCATTGGTTTGAAACCGCGACCTTCGGGTTCGTAGCCTAGAAACATATCCACTAGATAAAAGGGATAAACTCTGTCCGGAGGCTGTTACTGGCTTATTTAGATACCGCTACAGTTCAAAATTACGAGGCCCGTCACCAAAAGCCTTGTAGCTGAACAGTGCGACGTTAATATTCACTCACTCACTCGGAGGAGAAAGCCATAAAAATGCAACAAAAAATAATCGCCAATTATCAGTAAAACGTTTTTATAATTGTGGTAAACCTTCCTTGCAGACTATAAGTTAGAGTGCAAAAAAAATCCACTTTATTTTGAAGTTTGGTGTTTAATTTGGCAAGAAAAAAAATTAACTGTCGCCAATGGCCCCATGAAACGGAAAGTATCACTTCCTCCTCTCGAAACCTTTTCACTTTATACATTTAAAATATTTACACAAAGGGGGACAGTTCCATTCTACGTTTCAGTCAGTAATATTGCAAATCTGAGAACATCTGTATCAATATCTATTATAAAGTACTGAAAGCTTTTTGAAGCTTTGAACCGGACTGTTCGGATATATAGGTGAGTTTCGCGAAGGGGTACTTACGTATATACGTCTGCGTAGCTATAAATTTGCTCCACGCGAATCGCGCCATAATATGATAACAGTAAGGGAACAAATAAAGATTCTTACGTGCTTTAATTTGAGCAAAAAACCACACACACACACACAATCAGTCACATTTGGGTGAGAAATGGCTCTATTCGTGTGGCACAAATTTGGCTGTGAAAACTAAGTACTGAAATAAGTAATTAAGATTTTCAATCGGAACCATTTTATAACAATAAATTTAAACTAGATTCTTCATTTGAAACAAAATGTGTGTTTAATTTTAAAATATTAAATTTGACTGGCTTAATTAGAGCTAAAATATTAAGTTGTAAGCAAGGTGAATTAGAACAACCCATGTAAAACATTCTTTTTTAGGTCAAAAGCAATCCAAGATTCTGTATACGTGTTTTGAATTCTAAGAGCGTCTAATAAATATAAAGAGTGATAATCCACCAAAGATATGCTATGCAGTTAAATGAATAGCTTAGTATTTAAAAGATTTCTCTCAGTTTCTTGTGGAACAGGAACTTTTAACTAATGGGCACTACTGCCTGTAAAGTACAGCAAAGCTTCAAATTTCTCTGATCAGAGAGCTGGAATTTGGTGGGGAGAAACAGTGGCGTAGCTAGGTATCCAAAGACCCCAGTGCTAAAAAAAATGAGGGCCTTATCTTGGTTGGATTTTATCAAGTAAGAAAGCAAAAATATATGAATATTTTAAATGTGCAAAACTACAACGTTTGTTTACTATCTTCTTTTTCTTGGTAGTATTGTTTGCTCTTAAATGCACCACTGGATTTCTTTTTCTTTATATATCCTTAGTTTCAGTTTCATAATTTGCGCAATATATTTCGTATGTGCTCTAGTACTTACTGACGTTTTTACTGAGAAAAGTACACACAACGCTACAAAACGTCGTTGGAGATTCTCTGGCTATTTGGGAGGATCGAACTCACCCAACAGAGGGCTTAGAACTTCAAAATGGTCCAAAGAGACAGACAGGAAATGATACAAAAAATATACAGGAGCAAGAAAATACAATACAATATAATTAGAATCAATTTTAAAAAACACCCCTGCACAAAAGAGCAGAGGAGAAGGGGTAAAATTACATCAGTCTATCGAAGATACGAGTAGATTGCGAAATATTGAAACAGGAAACTAACTATGAACCATATTATTAATACACTCATGGACAAAAAAAAAATTAGCGCACCAAGAAATAATTGCGGGATCTTAACGAAACTTGGCATGAAGGTACATGTCGGAGAGATGAGCAAATGATTAGAAATGAAGCGTGATTGCGCATTACGTATAGCCGTTTGAGGGCGCGTTTAAAAAAGCGCGGAGTATAAAACAGGTAACCAAACTTGTTTGAGTGTGCTGAATCGTTTACAAAGAAAGAGTTGAGATACACATGCCTTTACGCCGTTTTCGAAGACAATATGAGCAGCTGTCGCAGTTTGAGAGAGGCAGAATCATCCACATGATGGAAACTGGATGGTCAGATAGGAGAGTAGCTCGTCAATTATAGGCCACTCTGATTGTGTTGTGAAGAAGTGTTGGGACCAATGGATCCGAGAGATGTCATTTGCACGAAGACCAGGCTCAGGAACGCACTCCACACACCAGTCATCGAGAAGACCGCCACATCGTAAGAAATGCACGCGTGCAGCCAACTGCTTCATCGGTCGCCATCCAGGAACAGGTAGCACCTTCAGTAGGGGCCTGTGTCTTCTGGAACCATACGAAGGCACCTGGCTGATGGATACTTGGGATCACAGCGCCCATTATGTGTGCGACCCTTGAAGCCCACCCATCGACGCATCCGTTTGGAGTGGTGCCACGCACGGGGCAACTCGACTGCAGCGGAATGGAACCATGTCGTCTTTAGTGACGAATCCAGATTCAATCTCAGCAGTGATGACAATCATGTTCGTGTGTGAAGACTCCGTGGTGAACGCCTCAATCTTGCTTTTACTTTACAGCGACACACCACTCCCACAGCTGGTGTGCTGGCATGGGGTGCTTACAATACACGGTCTACCCTAGTATTGATCCGTAGCACCATGGCAGACCAGTGGTATGTCCATGACATCCTGCAACCACATGTGTTACCACTCATGCAACGGCTCCCAGGAGCCATTTTTCAACAAGACAATGCTCGGCCTCACACGGCAAGAGTGTCACAAGACTGTCTCCTCGCTGTTACTATCCTTCCTTGCATTCCCCGATCCCCAGATTTGTCTCCAATCGAACATATCTGGGATCATTTGGGATGGTGAGTTGGGCATCCCACGAGTTTGAATGAACTAGAGACAAGGTTACTGCAAATATGGAACGAAATGTCTCAATACATCATACAGAATTTGAATGCCTCAATGCCCGATCGTATCGCATCATGCATTTGCACTAGAGGGGTTTCAACAGGGTATTAAATCCTCCGTTTCTTTGCCTTTTTCTCTGAAATAAATGATATTTTTCTTTGATTTTCTAATCATTTACTTTTATCAAAGTAGTCATTACGGATGTGAAATTTGGTTTTATTTTGACGACTCCGTCTTGGGTGCGCTAATTTTTTTGTCCATGAGTTTATAAAAATAGAAAGTAACTAGCAAGGAATTGCTTCTTGTAGGATGTAAATAATAAGCCTGGTAAAAGATTTTTCATGGAATTTTCAAGTAACAGTTTATAGAAGAATGAGAAAAATTTAAAACAATAGAGTAACTTTTCAATAAGTTGACTTCACAACATTAAAAATAAAGGGTGTTTTTTTAGAGGTATAGAACTTTAAATTGCAATAAAACAACGATGTATTATTCGATTGACATGAATTTTTTTTATTCGAAAGATAATCTTGTGGCATTACATTTTAAATATGATTTCTGGCATAGGACTGCCACGGCTGGCTCGGATGTAGTCCAATCTGGACGTCCAATTTTCGATGACTTTTTCCAACATTTGTGGCCGTCTATCGGCAATAACACGGCGAATGTTGTCTTCCAAATGGTCAAGCATTTGTGGCTTATCCGCATAGACCAATGACTTTACATAGCCCCACAAAAAATAGTCTAGCGGGGTTAAATCACAAGATCTTGGAGGCCAATTCACAGGTCCAAAACGTGAAATTAGGCGGTCACCAAACGTGTCTTTCAATAAATCGATTGTGGCACGAGCTGTGTGACATATCGCGCCGTCTTGTTGGAACCACAGCTCCTGGACATCATGATTGTTCAATTCAGGAATGAAAAAGTTAGTAATCATGGCTCTATACCGATCACCATTGACTGTAACGTTGTGGCCTTCATCGTTTTTGAAGAAGGATTCCACCAGCCCATAAAGCGCACCAAACAGTCAGTTTTTCTGGATGTAACGGTGTTTCGACATACACTTGTGGATTAGCTTCACTCCAAATGCGGCAGTTTTGTTTGTTGACGTAGCCTTTCAACCAGAAGTGCGCTTCATCGCTAAATAAAATTCGCTTATGAAAATCGACCATTATTTTCGAAATAAAATTGCACAATTTGAAAGCGTTGTTCAGGCGTGAGTCTATTCATGATGAATTGCCAAACCAAACTGAGAATAAATCACTTGACAGCTGTTAAATCGGTCGCCATCTTGGAAAGTAATGCCAACTTAAACTTCTATACCTGAAAAAAAACACACTCTTTACAACGGAAATAATTTAGGGAAATTCTGTATAAATTCTAAATTATTTTCAACTGAATTGCCATGATTATAGTTATGTTGCAACCTTTTATATTTATATTTTAAATCTGTAAGAAATTATCGTAAGTTCGGCTTGCTTTGTGGTCAAGGTCCGAGGGCTCTTCTGAGCGTGAGGACCCCGGTACACGGCACCACCTATCCCATTGATAACTACGTCACTGGGGAGAAAATGACTCGGATAAGTGCCGGTTTAAACTCATTTCGGGCCCTGGGTGCAGAAGATCTACAGGCCCCCTTGGTATTGGTGGGCCGAAATTTATAACCAGAAAACCGGATTAAGTCCAGTTTATCCGGGCCCTTCTGGGCCCCTGTGTGCCCACCTCAAGCCCCCAATGGATAAATTGGTGATGACTCGGATATCATCCAATGTTATGGTAAATTATGAGGCATCCTAATCATAGGCTATGGCGTGGTTTTCTTTTAATTGAGTTCAAACGATAAAATGGATAACCGTTAGTTTTCTTACTAAATACTAGATTTAGATATTTCTCTTCACTCTCGGATAAATTATTGTTTCAGTAGATTAATTTTACATTTCTGAAAGCTCAGCTTGACACTGCATAAAACAGTACAGTTTGTTATTGGACATAAATATTCTTAGTAATCAAGAAAACCTAACGTTTAATATATTCATTGAACTCTATCTTCTTTAAACTGATAAAGCACAACATCTCTATCGTTATTTCATCTATGCATGGCAGTGCTTCTCAAACTTTTAATATATGCGACCCAATATTTGATCATCATTTGCATAGCGCCCCCCTTCCATAAAATTACAATGTATTGAATTCACTAATAATACACTTTGACGCTAAACCTATATTACAACTTTAACCTCATAAGTGCCGCCGGCATATATAAACGTCTCATTCAGCCAAAGCATTGAATTCCTGGACGCATATATACGTCTTGCTCAACCACTGCATTAATTGCCCCGGACGTATATATACGTCTGTCCAAAGTATGATCTTTTCTGAGAACTTCTATCTATAAAATTATTCCGAAGGTTTTCGAATGCAGTAAAGTGAACTTTACAGTGTTTGCGAAGGATTTAGTTTTTTCAGAGGATTTGCTTATTTATTAATTGTCTACACCCCCTCTCTCCAATACACCCCATAGTCTCGGCTACGTGTAAAACAGTGGCATTGGGGAACTGATCATGGGAATTTTAATACGTATTTAAGGGATTAAGATAAGTGTTAATTTTTGCATATAATTTTATATAGGACTAGTCCATAGGGGGTCACTGGTAATTAATAAACTTGTTCTTAACTTAGTATTGTTAAATTAATTATAAAATACATTGAGCAGTGTTGATATATTTACAAGTTTGTTGTATCAGTATAAGTGTGTATTTTACTTTTTTTATTACGTCAGAATATAGTTTGTTTGCTTACTTCCAGTAAATTTATAATTTTTTAAAATAATCTTGTTTTCAATTTTTCAACACGCTCGCAATCCCCTTGTAGTGTTATCATACCCCCGTAGGGGGGCGCACCTCACAGTTTGAGAAACACTGATGTATGGACACAAGTTATACCTTAAAGCTTACTTTGGAGAAGCTGCAATGATTAGCACCCTTTGTCGAGGGAACCCGCAACCTATGGATTTGTAAGCACGTAGCATACCACCGGACAAAAATGATCACCCCTGTCCGGAGGCTGTTATTGGCTTATTTTAGTTTCCACTACAGTACTCCCCCACCGGTGAGTAGGTGGATAGGCGAACGAACGAGATGTTTGTATGGAGAGCGTGGAAGTCGCTGCTGTTGCATCAAGTGAGTCTGAGGATTTTGGTTGCTGCGTCTAGTGGGTCTGACGACTTTTGGTTGCTCTTCTTGCAGGTAGATGGCGCCATGACAGATCAGAAGGCTTGCGCTTTTCTTTTAAGCCAAGGTCACCAATGTTGGGGATTTGTATCCGGCAGATAGAACCCGCGACCTATGGATTCGTAAGTATGTAACTTACCACTAGACAAAAGTGATCACCGCTATCTGGAAGCTGTTACTGGATTATTTTAGGTACCGCTACACCCTTTTCTTCTTCCGGTTACAGCAAAATCATCATTGTTTTGTATACAAGGTATTTTAGAAAAGATACTGAAATAAATAATATAAAATCCTGAATCTGAAATCTGCAGATCATTTTATATCAATATAGTTCAGAAAAAAAGTTTCAAAAACTTGCATTAGAAGTTTGAAAAACTCAGTTGAATTTCGAAGTTTTCCCATAGATCAACATTACATAGGAAGTAGGATTGGAAGTCATTTGGTTTTGGCTCAATGTTGTTGTTTACAAAGTAGAGCTTTTCCGTAGGAGAAAAGCGATTTAATGATCACGTGATATCCGGAATTATAACACAAACAGATTTGAATATTTGTACGGATGTTTCTTTTTTTGAGTAAAGATTGACGAAGAACGTGTTTTACGAAAATCGACTCTCAAAGGAGAGGAAGGGAAGGTTGCGGGGTCGTTAGAGGCATAAATTCCTGTTTTCAGACTATTGGACCAACAGACAAGAAATTTCACTGGCATGTTTTTTTTTGTTGTTGTGTATAGAGATATGCTAAAAATAATTTCTGTGGAAATCGAATTCCAAGATAAATATGCTTCCATTTTAGAAATTCTTGTCATTTTTAAATCAACAGGAATATTAAATAAGAATGTTTTTGAATACAATCGAAAGATTATTGTGTGCTAGAATTTAGACACCAATAACTTAAAAACAACAGTCATAAGACATCATGAAATATCCAACTACGCGAGTGGGTAATGGCTAAGTATTTTAATACAAAAAATCGTGTTAAATTCAGGTAATTAAATGCAACTTTTTTGTCGTGCATCAAAATCTTCGCTTTTAGGTGGAAAATATTTTTCAAAAAATAATTATTCAAAATATTTTAATCTAAATAGTGACTTGCATAAAGAAGACATATAGTCTTTATATAATCAAACTAATAAGTGTATCGGGAAATCTGTTAATAAAAGCTGGTGGCCTCATTAGAGTTTTATGATCTATGGACTGTGGCAGTGCCGGTTTCTCCATAGAGTGCTTTGGGCGGGCGCCCAGGGGCCCGGATAAGCTGGTCTTAACCAGATTTTCTGGTTATAAATTTCGATCCTGTAGTGCCAAGGGAGCCTGTACATCTGCGCCTAGGGTCCTAAACGAACTTAAATCGACAATGGACTGTGGATTTGAATCGTTTCATGAAAACTCTCTGGACTTTTAATCCTTATTTCATTCATTGTCTAACTTCAAATGGATCCGTAAGATTGAATTTTAGTTCCACTGGGTTTCACAAGTATGGAAAAATGTTGGGTTGAAGCGAGTGAACTATTTTTTTCTGCCGGATAATAACTGTGTGATCCACCCATGCGCGTTTTTCCGCTTCTTTCCCACGCATTCCTTCTACGGGGCCCACTTGATGATAAAATGATGTGTGCATTGGTCAGACATTCTTGCTGTATGCCATTTTTCGTAATCGTTTGTGATAAATAAATGTGCTGTTCAGAAAGTTGTGAGGGAATAATTTCACAAAAAAACTACAGTAACAACAAAAAATAAGGACTGTCATTTATTAATCTGATCCGAAGCTTGAAACCTTCCTCTGGCATGGTGTGAAAGATAAGAAAGAGAGGTACCAGTTCGGTCATTGTCTCCACCAAAAGAAGGCCCAAAAAGGCAAGATCTTTCACTAATCACCTTTGTGTGAAAGATAAGAAAGGGGACATTGCAAAACACTAAGGGGACATTGCAAAACACTTTTTAACCAATATTTAATAGCATGCTATCGATTTCTGCTGCATCCACTGCTACACGCCTCGGCATTGATTCAAAGAGACTTAATGTGTGCTCTTGGGGTACAGCACACCAAGCAGCTTCCACCCGTTGCCAAAGTTGATCTGGTGTGGCAGCTGGGGGTGTAATCTGGGTCAATCGTTGAGCAACCATGAACCACATGTTTTCTATCGGTGAAAGATCTAGAGAGCGAGCCGGCCAGGGAAGCAATTCAATCGGGTGATTGACGATGGACCTTTGGACAATGCGTGCCACGTGTGATCGCGCATTATCCTGTTGAAATATAGCTGCGGCCCAGCCCTGAAGGTAAGGAAGGACAACTGGCAACAACTCTTCTGAGATGTAGCGCTGGCGGTTTAAAGTACCGGCAATGCGTACTAGAGGAGTGCGAAAGTGATATCCAATACCACCCCATACCATAATACTCGGTGCAGGACCAGTGTGGTGGTGCATAACGCAGCTGTTCAGCATCCTCTCTCTACGGTGTCTCCAGACTAGAATCCAACCATCGTGGTGTTGCAGACAGATGCGTGACTCGTCAGTAAAGACAACTTCATTCCATTCTGTTGCCCACATCCTTCTTTCATCGCACCATTGGCGGCGGAGACGTCTATGGTTCTACGTCAAGGGTAGACCAAGCAATGGACATCTTGCGGACAGACCACGCTGCTGTAAACGGCGTCGAATGGTACGTGCAGACACTGAATGATCTGAATTATACGGAGGCTATTTTGTGTGCAGAATATCCTGTTTTCTAAGTATTAACCTCTATTTGGTTCAGTTTGATGTATGGAGTCTTGTGCAGTCATGCAAAAATACAACTCTTTCACATTCCGTTTGTATGACGCAACGATTCTACTGTTATCAATTCAACGTGACACAGACGTGATGATATCCTAGAAACATCGGCAGACGAGGACTGTGTATATGTACACTCTATAACAAAAAAAAACGACGCACCTAGAACGAGTTGTCCGATAGATACAAAAATTAGTGGGTAGAAAGATTATGTACACAATAAAAAATGATTAAAGTTTCAGAAAAATTGAATGATTTGTTTAGGAGTTACATAGTTACAAAGTAACAAGCTGGAGGTTGTGACCCTCCTAGCCTGGATGCAAGCAGCCGCACGACGTGGCATAGAGTGATAAGGCCCTTTGATGGTCTCCTGCGGTATTTCTTTCCAAATTGGCTCCAATTGTCGGGCCAGGTAATCAACATTCCCAGGTAGACGCAGTCTCCTTCCCTTCATATCCCAGACATGTACGATTGGAGAGATATATGGTGATCTGGCTGGCCAAGGAAGTGTTTGACACGTGTTATATGTGGTCTGGCATTATCTTGCTGAAGATAAGGCTAGGGAACTGCAAAAGGAACATATCAAAGCAGTTCTCAGAATGTCGACGACGTTTCGCTGTGCTGTAAGTGTACTTCTAATGACGTCCAAAGATGTCGGGCTGTCAAAAGAAATGGCACCCCAGACCATAACTTGTTGTTGATGGCTTGTGTGGCGTGCAATAGTGAAAGCAGGATCGGCACGCTGCCCTAGGCGTCTCCAGGCACGTCTTCGATGATTGTCAGAACACAACTGGAAGTGGGATTCGTCGCTAAACACTATACGTCAACAGTCAGCATGATTCCAACCTGATAGAGTCAAGCACTACAGTAATCTGGCTCGACAGAGTGCAGGCGAGAGTGACAGGTTGCGTTGCGGTAGGTACGAGCATAAGTTTCGCTCTATCAGCTGTCTGTGAATGGTCATGGTGGACACTGGTGGGCGGGTCGCACGTCTGATGGTTTATATCGATGAATCAAGCGCTGTGATAGCTGATCTGACAGTCAATGTGTCCTCTCAATCTACTGTAACCTTAGGTCAACCGCTACCATCATGACGCTGAAATCTGCCACTGTCCACCCATTCTTACCAGCATCTTCTAATAGCCGCATCGCTTCGACCCATATTACGAGCGGTTCTCTGATTTGCCTTCCCAGCCTCTTTCAATCCAATGATACAATCTCTTTCAAACTGATAGTTGCTTGCAATGAGCTAGAATCCTTGTGGCGAGGCATTTTTTTCAGTCGTTGAAACGTATCCTAAATCACAATGCAACAGAAATTTTGACCATTAGATTGAGAATCGCTTCTTATAGACACCGGCTGCGTGTGCAGTACCGATGCGCTGTAGCTCCCTCTATTCCTTCATTGGGCATCAAATTTTAATCATTTGCACGTTCGGAACAAATGTCTTTACATACAAAATTTCATTACAATTGGGTAACTCCTTCTTGGTGCGTCGTTTTTCTTTGTTATAGAGTGTAACTTGAAAAGGGAACGATCTGTTTGAATTTTTTAAATGCGAGTCTATGGCACCAAAGTAATGGTTTTCACAGTGGTCAAGACATATAGCATTTATATTCTATGAAGGGCTCAATATGAGTTTATGTCCGTACTGGGTTAAATAGATTTATCAGTTAAAAACAAACTGAGAATCATAGGATCTGTGTCGATGATTCGTGTCTTAGCGTTTGGCCTTTTTAGTGCACTTCGTTCTCCGAGCTCTGGTCCTGTAAGGTGTAATCTTCCGGTGGTACTTTCTTTCCGATAGTTGTATGCAGTTTTTGAAAACTTGCAGTATATGCAGTGTGTCTTCACTGTCGATGATTTAGTGGACAGGTGGTTGATTTTTGAATTTATTCTCAATAGAAAAAGCTAGATATTTTCTTATCATGGACTATTCTTTTGTCAATGAGGTAAACTCATGAACTAAGGTTTCATCTCTTTTAATGATGCTTTAATAGAAAAAAATCCCTTATTGTTGGTACTGGGTGAGATTTTCAAGTAAAGTACTCACATCTGATTTGTTTTTCATTAATCGGAAAACAATTTCAGCACTGGGGAAACAGTTAATGATCAAGTTATTTCTCATGACTAGTAGGCTCAAAGAAAGCGACACGGAAAACAAGTAGTGAGTGTAGAAAAATTGTATGGAAAGTTCGAAGCACACCAACTGCCACAATTCTGGACACTTAGCGAACAGTTTTGTCCTGTTTACATTATCTCGTAAGGGACAGTGCCATTAGTAGAAAGAGCATGTTTCTGGACTGCTTGTACGGAGATCTCCATGGAGATTGCCACTGATACCCCAGCAACGTCACCGAAGATTGCATTGGTGCCACAAAAAAGCAGCATGGAACCATGCGGAATGCCAACTGGTGCATTTTAATGATAAGTCTCATTTTCGTCTTGACGAGGATGATAACCACTCCCGTGTGTGGAGGCAACTTGGTTAGAGCTATGATTGGCGATTTTTAGACACTAGTCACATATACAAACAGTAGGGCGTAATGATTTGGGGTGGATTACTTACGATCGCAAATGACTAATGATCTTCATTACACCCATTTTGACTGCCCAAAGGTACTTTGGGGAGATCATTCGACTGGTAATCATTCCTTGTGTGAACATCCATATCAGTTCTGTATTTCAGCAAGACAATAATCTTGTATTCACACCTCTGTCATCTCAAGAGCTTGCCTCGCAATAATAGACAATATACTATGGCCCGCAGCGGTGCCAGACTTGACGCATATAGAAAACGAATGGAATGTTATGTGAGCTGATTTGCTAAGACCCCACCACTACCAGGGAAGTCTTATGGCATGGGACAACTGGGTCCATGCCCAGGGCCTTACAATCGGTAGGAGACTCTTTTCGTTCTCAATTCTGTCTTAATAAGATCGTGATCCGGATAACCTTAATGGTCAAATATTATTCCCATACATATTCTCCGAAAATCAGAGAATTTCGAACGGCATGTCAACTGGTAAGAGTGGTAAGACTGTATTATCATGTGATGACTGTTGTTCATACCTAGGCCTAATACGATAAACAATCATTCAACTCATTCAGTCAAAATGTAGCAATCGGTCGAGCCGGTTTGTGTTTAGGTTTTTGAGGTTGTAAGTCATGCACATTTATTTGTTTCAAATTATCGTTTAAACAAGTATTTGACAATGCATGCTATATACTGTCTACTTTTAAAGATTTCAGGTAGGGCCTACTTTTGCATAGGGGTCCAGGGCCTGAAAAAATCTTAAGATTTCTCTGGGTCTTAAAGAGTCTTAAGACGTCTCCGACCACTACCACAAAGTTTGCAAGACTACTACATGTCAAAGTTCTATCTGCATGGAAGGAGTTGAGTTAAACTGGTAAGTTATGCGTCTATATTACCTTTAATAGTATCTACGATTCCATTCCACCCCGTGTAGCAAAATGCATAAGAAATAATGGATGCTCAACGTCCTTCTGAGAGTTATAGTGATTTGTATTTTGACCAATATATTTTTTCTCATTCCTACGCTTAGTTTTTAACCATTCTTTGTTGTTGAGTACTAACTTTCACATAACATTTGTTTCTGAATCCTGAATTTGTTTCTGAATTTGTTTGTCCTGAATGGAATTCTTGGCAAACTTACAAAAGCATTTTAAATACAAAGATAAACACATTTTTTGAAAATTGAGGATCAAAAAGTTATCTCATAAAATTGATTGCTCAGGCCTACTTCAAAGACCCACAACAGCTTTTAAATATCTGAATTATTTAAAGTTTACTTCTCCCCCTAATTTTTAGATCAATTGGATGCTCTTTATATCTTTCTCATTAATTTATTGATCTAGATTTCCGAAGATAAGAACAAATTCCTTGGAATAGCATTACACACACGGTTGGTAGAAGAGATCTTGAAAAATCTTTATATATAAAAATCTTCTGTGCGCGTGTATGTGACTAAACTCCTCCTAAGCGGCCGGACCGATTTTGATGAAATTTTTTGTGTGGGTTCAAGTGGATTTAAGAATGGTTTAGATTCAAAATTCGATCCTATATCGCAATTAGTTGAAAAAATTTAATTAAAAACATTAAAAACATTCAACTCAATATTCACCTGCATTTTTGTAACAACGTTATTGTTATAAAATGACTTAAGTTGGCGTCAAAAATCGATTTTCAGCCAAACTGGGTCTTCATTGTTACAAAAATGCAGACGAATCATGCTTTTGTAGCGTTTTTAATTAATATATATTTTCAAATAATCTTTATATATATAATTCTTCTGTGGCTGTGTATATGACTGATCTCCTCCTAAACGGCTGGAACGATTTTGATGACATTTTTTGTGTGGATTTAAGGGCATTCGAGAATGGTTTAGATTCCCAATTCGGTCCAATATCGAAATTAGTTAAAAATATATTAATTAAAGACCTTAAAATGTATAATTGTTTTACCCCTGTGTGCTGTTTCTTCTGCTAATGCGCGGCAAGGGAAAAAAAAGAAAGAAGAGGGGAGAATTTTCTGATATTTTTACCGTTTTTAAAATAGCGATCTTATTTTTTTTATCAAAACCAGACAAAAAATAATTACAGAATCGGAAAGATTATTCATTTCGCCACGATACGGCACATATCTTAATACGTATAATTCTTCCGTGCGTGTGTATGTGACTGAACTCCTCCTAAACGGCTGGACCGATTTGGGTGATATTTTTTGTGTGGGTTCAAGTGGATTCGAGAATGATTTAAATCCATAATTCGCTCCGATATCGCAATTCGTTAAAAATGCGCCAAGATTCTATAAGGGCGCGTGATTATTCATAAAAAATTCATGGTCAATATTCTTGCGGCCACTATTTTGAGCGGTAAACTTCAAGGTGAAGTTGTACTTCTACCACAGATCCCAATGATTCTTTCAGACTCACCTACCCATTCAAATATTTGCAATTTTCAATTCGCTTGGCATTTGCTATGACCATTAATAAATCACAAGGTTAAACAATGACAATTTGTGGCTTAGATTTAGAAAACCCTTGCTTTTCTCGCACAGCCAATTATATGTTGCATGTTCGAGGTTTGGCAAACCATCGCATTTGTTTGCTAATACCCCTCAAGGATTAACCAAAAACATTGTAAATTCAATGGTATTACGATAAATTTATTTTTTGTGTATTAGAAAAATATACCTGTTATGAAATTAATTCGAGTTTTAACTTTTTTACCCTTTGATCAAAACAAGTTTAAGTTTCTGTTCACAATAGGTTCTATATTCAACTTTGTTCATAGTAAATACATACTCACATGCAATCGATAGGTCGAATTGTGGTAACTGTACATGTGATGATGTCAGGTATTGTAATAACTTTCTTTATAAAAAATTTCATCAAAGCGGTCCCGATTGTTTCAACTTATTAAAAAAGTTTGTTATTTTCAGATTTAAGACGTGAGTACAGGACAACGTCTGTCAGGACCACTAGTAAAGTATAAAATTTCTTATAGTTAATTGAGCGAAACATCCTGTGTGATACTTGCAAATTTTAAAAACAATATTTTAAAATACGTTATTTTAATGACATCCGTACGTTATTATATATATGGTAGTTTAATTTTTAAATAAAAAAATACCATGGTTTCAGTATGAAGCTGTTTCTTTTTCTAAAGAATGGAATTCTCTTATATTCTCCCGTTTCTTTTTATCTCGAATTCTCGAAAGTAATGTCATGCCTATCGAATTATCAACAGCAATATCAAATCCAAACTATTATATTTATTATGTAATATTTATACATCTATTTTATTGATTCAAATCGTTTTCATATTGTAAAAAATAACATCTTAAATTTGAATGAAAAAAAATCAATCACACACAGATAGAAACCTTCAACGCCATCATATATACATTCTATAGAATTCAAATAAATACAAATGCCTACGTCGGGAAACACAAAAGGAAATCCCGAAAGAGGGTTGACACTGGAGTTTTGAGAACTGCTGCTCAGAAACAGCTCTCCCTTGTTGCCAAACGAAAAAGTTTTCCCAAATTATGCTTCCGATATCGTCTTTCCTTGTGAAAACAAAAGGGGTGCACGTGTATCGCTTTCATGCATCGCTGGAACAATCCTCTTCCGTTCCTTTGTGAAAAATCGGCTGCTTTATTCGATTTTTTTTTTCAATCACTCTTTCACTGGAGAAGAAAAGGTTTGTTCGTAAGAATTCTAGTGAAAGTATCTTGGTGACCTGATTATAAGGATGATACTTAGCCTATTATAGAACAAACAGGAATCGCTTGGTTTTCAAGGTCTACATTATTTTTTTATCGTTATAATTGAAATACATTTTAATATTATCTAGCTTAAACACAAGTAGAATTGCTCAAATTTGTGCGTTGCATCTAGAAACAGCCAACAAATCAAAGAGCGAAAAGGAGGAAAGTGCTCGATATTACTGCTTTTATCGGATTTTTTATTGGTAGACTTATTCTATGAAGCTTAGTGGTTGAGTGGTAGTGTATCGCTCTTCCAAGCCACAGGTCCGAGGTTTAAATACCGGGCTGGGCAGGGTCGACTCAGCCTTTCATCCCTTCAGTGGTTCGATTAATGAGTACCAAGCTAGTGCTTGGGAACTGAATACTGGGGTTTCACGTCAGACTGAACACCTGATCGGGACATCTGCTCATGCATCCCAGCGCCTAAGGTTACGTAAATTGAGATAGGAACAGTAGGCCTCTGCCCTCATGGGCTGTTGGGCCATTGAGTTCAGTTGAGACTTATTCTAAATAAACAGAAAATCATTTGGCTATAATATAATTTAAACTGGTATTTTTATATTATAATGCCAAATCATCCTTTTTAGAAGAAACATTATTAAATGTAAAAACTGTATTTTTTCTAATGATTTTAATATATATAATGTATTATATATATATATATATATATATATATATATATATATATATATATATATATATATAATGTCTTTGTTTGAACGAGTGTATATGCTATATAATTCTTATGCCAGTTTCTCATATTAAAGCTTTTTGAGAAACCTCACATTTTTCATTTTGATTAAAATACATTTTCTTCACAAAATTATTAAACCCTTACTTGTTATTAATAAACATGCATCGGACCATGAAAGTCTAAGTTTGGTCCACAGATGTTCTAAGCAAAAAATATTTTTTTGCAAGCTTTACATTACTTTCAATGAAACGGATTATAAAAACACAAAAATTCAATCTATGTACGAGTAATTATTGCACAAAATGTAAGAATTACTTAATATGCACTCTATCATACGTAATATTTTACTCTACCAGTGTAGTTATCTTTACTTACAATTTGTATTCATTTATTTTTGGGGGGAAAATGCTCAAGTGCGTAAGTTGTATGTTGAAAAGACATTTCTAAAGTAGAAATATTTTCACTGAGTGTTTGTTAACGTTGCACTGCAAAGCTACACTAGGGTTGTTGGCAAAGGACCTTGCAATTTTGAACCCCGGTCAGTGACAATGACGGTACCTGAATTGACCCCCTCCCCCACATTCTTGTATCTTCTACACGACGCCAGCAGAAACATTTTAAGAGTAAATAAAGTCTGAATTAATTCTTTATTACCGATGGTACTTATAAGTACCACTCACTTTAAAATTAAGTAGAATAACCATTTTTACGAATACTCTGACCATACTTAGCAGAAATATTCTTTTAAATCCACTCTTCCAAGATCTATGACAGCACGAGTTCTATGATGAGTATTTTAGCGGGGAAGGCGAATAGTTTTATAGCGGACACAGCTGACATTTTGATTGGAGATTACAAAGATTATCATCTTAGTTCTGAAAAAATAGTTAATGTCAAAAGGTGTCTTATTTTTTTGTATGGTAATGAAGATCTTAGAAAACGATTTGAAAATTTATTTTAAATGAGCAGTGTATATAATCAATTTTAGAGTTGAATATCTTTAATTAATTAATTAGCTCTAACGGATTAAATTTCCAAAAGTTGAGGATTTTGTTTATGTGCGTATATCCCTTAATTTTCAATGTAGTGATTCAAAAAAAATATTGCATGAAAAAAAAACTGCAGTAAATGATAATGCGGTAGATAAAGGGTTAAGCTAATTTTTCGACCCTATTCAAAATGCTGCTCATAACAAAGATGTGTTTGAAATTTAGAAAATGATCATTGACTACCTTAGACAGAAAACTCAAACCTCTAGACAGAAAAATCAAAAATTTTAAAAATCCTACAGAATCTAATATTTTTTTATGGACCCTTTTTATTTTGACTTCCTGATAAAATTGTAGCTCCTTCTTCTCGGAGCTGCCATTAATTTCTTTTTTATTACGAAAAGGCTTTCAAACTTCAGTACAAGGGCTGAATTGCTTAAATCGAAAGCCTTAATTGAACTGTAGTAGTTTTAAATAATACATTTTTACAAAATACAAATTTTTTAAAGTTTGTTCTTCAAAGAGGTAATTCATTATAAGCGTAGTTCCAAAAGAAAAACTATTGCAACAGTCATAACTGTGTTCATTCAGTTTCTCTACAAAACGCTTCTCTCATCCCCAGAAATCATGTAATATTTCACAAATATCAACGTTCTAAAACAAAAACATTTCCCCACATCCTCTCTCCAACCCATCGTATAATTAACACAAATCATATTTTAAAGTTCAGGTCAAGACAAAAATATATATCTCTTTTCACTTCACAATTTAACTATCTGAAACAAAACAGAAAAGTCAAGTGCACTGAAATCTCTATAGACTGACCCTCACCGATATATTTCGAAGTATTCCAAACCCCTTTCGAATTCTGCAAGCTTTTGTCAAATGGGTAGGGGAAAAAAATAGAGAGAGTGAACGTTTTTGAATTGCCGAAACTCTCGAAGATGATTTGAAATCCACCCCTTGTCGGAAGAAGTGACCCGCTTGACCTAGATGGACAGCGGAGGAGCTGTTCGTAATTAATGAATGGTTTGTAAGATGTTTAAATGTGCAGAACGGAGCGGGGATTGGTTTCAGTTGTTCGGGATCCACTTTCTCTCTCACCACCATCCACTGACGGTTAGCTGAGATTAGCTAATCAGTTTTGCTGGCAATGCGATAGCAGAGTGGTTGAAGGCTCCTCCAATAACACTTCTTCCATCGATATATATGAAGGTATGTACAGCTTAATAGTTATTTCAAAAATTATTTTATAATTATTGATAATGCAATAATTATAAAATACCTGAACCGTGATTTTGCAAAAGCGTATAAATGGATAATATTTATGATATTTAGTGTCACTTAGATTAGAAAATGTATATAAAATTGTTTTAAGAATAGTATTACAATAAAAAATTATTTAAGTACAATATTTTGACAAAAAATGAACATAGAATGACTAATTTTCAAAATATTCTCCTTTTGTAAAAAATGCTTCTATTATAATAATAAATTGCCTATTTATAGCTCAGACCTCTGTACAGAGGCTCAACTAGAATTTTTGAAATATATAACTTAGAAGTGGGTTTATCCATGTCTTACGACAACAGAGGAGAGAAATTTTAAGAAAAAAGCGCCGATAATTATTTCAATTGGTTGTAACTCTGAAAATAATGTGAATTTTTTAAAAAAATTGTTCAGACTTTCTGGAGAAGTCTTTACTTTATATAAGACAAATATTATTATTTTAGAAGCATTTTTTATGAAAGGAGAACATTTTGAAAAAATGTTATTCTAAGTTAATTTTTTGCCAAAATATTGTATTAAATTTTTTTTTGTCAAAATGTTCTTAAAACAATTTTATACATGTATTCTAATCAGTAGCGCACACAAGGGGGGGGTACTGGGGGTCCGGACCCCCAATGCCCTTGATTTTTTTTCTGATTGATTATAATTCTAAGTATATAGTACGTAAAATTTAATTAAGTATTTGTCATTAATGATTAATTTTATTAATTAATGCTAATTATTTATTCAATAATTAGTTTTTTACTGTGTTTTGTTCCCGAAAATCGACAAAATCAAAAGGAGCATGATGCAAGAATGCTGAACTTTCGACTCCGGACCTCCCCCTTGAAAAATTCCTGTGTGCGCCACTGATTTTAATCTAAGTGACACTAAATATCATGAAAATTATCCATTTATGCGCTTTTTTAAAATCATGGTTCCGAAACGTAGTCGGTATACCTTAAGAAATTTGATGATACTGTGATAAAACTAGAAAAATTAAGAATTAGCTTGTTGGGTGATATTATAATTATGACTATTTATTAAGAAAATTATAAAATTAAGTTTTATGAGTGTAAGGAAATAGAAATTATACAGTTGTTGTGTAAAGAACGCTATAAAATAGTTTATTGAAGAGGAAAATTTTGAAATCTTGTACTCTTTTTTTTTTTTTTTTTGCTTTTTAAAAGCATCTGGAAAATTTAAATTTAGTTCTTCTGTAAGTTATTTTATTATTTCGAGTAACGATCGTGATAATTAACAGAAAACAGACAAGTAAAATATAGTTTTTTTTATAAATAACAGAAATATTATTTTATTTTAATTTCCTCCCCTTACATAATTTTAAAATCTCGTTTTATCTTTGGGAGAAAATGGGATAGAATTGAAAGAGCAAGATAGTTAGAAAAGATTTAGATTAAATTTCTTTCTTGAATAAATAAGAAGCATTGACGTTTTAAATATGATGCTTACTGACTGATTTATTGTTTTTGACAAGCTTTAAATAAGTCAATGTATGTGTGTATATAAAATAGGTTTTTTAGTAATTTGGTTTTTACTCACGGGAAATTTCTTCAAACTTTTTTTATTATCTGATTAGACAAATAGTTACGTGATAGAATATGAAAAATTTATGCTAAAAGACCAAAAATTTTATTTTCAAGTGCCAAGAGTAAGCGTTTTACTTTAATTTCTCTCTCATGGTCGCAATTCATATGGGTCATAAATTGGGAACTCGACATCAATGTCCTTCTAAAGTAGAGATAAGTTCAAAGAGTAGAAATGAAAGACGATTTTATCCTGATATTTCTCTCGAAGAGTTACTTTAATTTTGAACTTAAAAAAATATATTGACAGTGTAAAAAAAGAATATCGTAAATATAAAATTTAAAAACAATACTTGGACGCTTCTAAGTTTTATTTACAAGGAATACTGTGTGAGCTTATTTTCACTACTAAAAGATATATCCAATTGTTGTTGTTGTCGTGTGTTTTTATCCTGGGATTCATATGAAATACAAGTGGAAGAACAATACTAACATAAGCATATAGACATTTATTACAAATGATGATCCCAGCAGAAGAGGTGCGCTGCTTTCCATTCGTGACGGGAATCCATTACAGGTGAAAGTCTGACTTCTTTTCCCGAAGAAAATACATACATGCCTTATTCAGGATCCGAACCCGAATACACTCTGTTACAAGCCGAGGGTCATATACACTATACCGGTTGGGGGTGATAGATCCAATTATCCACTAATAATGATATTTTTTTATCAATTTTTGTTCATGGTAGTTTTTAAATGAAATAGTTTGCCCAAATTCGTATGGGTGCAGTGGCCATGTGTTGTCATGGTCATAGCCAGCGTTGTTTCTGACGAGTCATGGAATCTTGTTGCAACGAAAGACCCATCAGATAAAGAGGCTGATGCGTTTTAAACCTATTGAATTTCAAAGTATTCCATTTGGTGAGGTTTGGAGAGTTCGCGGATTTTTACTCCATGAAAGAAATCTGCTTACCTAATTTCAAGACTGCACGTCTAATATTTTAAAAATGAAAATATTTATTGTTAACCTCTTAACCCCCGCAACGCCACTAGAGTGTCTAATTTTGTAAAAAACAATTTTGTGTATAACGGAACTCTACCACATAAAAGGAATAGGGATAATCTAGTAGTTTAAAAGGAAATAATTATTTATAATGTCTCTCCCAAAATCCGTTCTTAGAAGAGTTTTTTTTTTGAAAAGATTATCTCTCTCTATATAAAAAAAGTTTTTCGTGTGATGCTGTAGTAAATTTATTTTCCCCATTATTTTCCCAATAATAAAATCAATTAAATTTTTTCAACAGAATGTAGCAAAACCACAGTTTGTACAAGTTTATATTTATGATGATGGTTTAGCTTAGCATGAACGTGCAAAAATAATTAAACGTGACGATGAATTGCAAATTTTACTGCCAATAATGAATAAAAATCCATATGCAGATAAATATACAGAAATTTATATGAAATTCAAAATATAAATGAAGAATTTTAGATCTATTGGTTTATGTGTAAGACTGAAGGAAGCAATACTTACTCATGTACAATTATATGTGTCTCTGTCAATGCGCAGAAGCAAAGAAGGAATTAAAATTCCCAGTGTAATATAGAGGAAAAGGTGATAAGGAACATTGTTTTTGAAGTGCCTCTAGATCAGGGGTAATTAATCTTTTTTTCTGCTGGGCCGCATACATATGTGAGCTTTTTCCTGCAGGCCGCAAATATATGTTAGCAATTTCACGCGGGCCGCATCATGAGGATAAAGGGGGGGAGGAGTTTAAAATGTAGAAAATTGATCAAAATATTTTAACTCCTCTGTTTGCTTTTTTTAATCAATATTTTTTATATATTTTTTATTTTTGTCATTAACACTGAATTAGAAAAAAGCATTTAAGAAACACTCCTTTACAGTTTCACACACATTAAATGGTTTCATATGATTACCAATAATATAACAAACTTCATACGATATCTTTGCTACGTCTGTGACATTACCACTGATAAAACACTTTGTTGCTGCTGCAAAGATTATTCAAGAAAGCCTATTTATTGCCTCTTGAAAGAGATTTTCGAGGAAAAGTGCCATTGAATGATTCCTGTTTATTGGTATTTTTTAAATACAGCATTTTCGTGACAAATCAAACAATTACTGATCCATGTTTATTTTATTTTTCACTACAAAATAGTCAACCTCCCAATCGTCTTGAAATGATCTATTTTCTTCGAATATTTTTCACTTGCAAAATAAGAAAGATAGTTAAAAATTAGTTCTACCCGAAAAACTGTCACTACTCCACTGTTGTCTGTTATCACCAACCGTAACTGTTATACATAAAAAAGAACATCAATTCGCACTCGTACGATATCGAAAGCAAAAAGTAAAATTGGTATATTTGATTTCTTCACACCAAATTTTTAATGTATTGTTCTTAAATAAGTGAATTTTTTAGAGCAATGGGCACTGACCGGGCCACTTAAAAAGGCTCGGTGGGTCGCATGCGGCCCGCGGGCCGCTGGTTGAGTATCGCTGCTCTAGATTGTACAAATTAAAATGTGGAGATGAAGACGTGAAATTCATTTTTTTCCTGCTAAATATATGTTGGAAAAAAAGAGCTACATAATATATACACGTAAATTACAGTTTTACAATACGAGCAATGAATGTGAACAGTTGTATAATCTGTACAATGAAGGACGAAGTGCCATTAGGCAGACAGAGGGTACTTCCCTTAGTAATGTGTAAAAATGATATGTAAGTAATATATACGTTGCTTAAACACATTTAAATTTTGGCTTAAATGTTTTCCAAACATATGCCCTACATTTGGATAAAATATATACCTCAAATTAGAGTTTGTTTTTAGAAAATATAGAAATGTGAGTGGGGGAGTGAGAGGTAATTCAATGGTGCAAAAGGGAATATATGAAAATAAAATTATTATTGTTATTTTTAATTCGTGAACCACATTACCAAGCGATTTTGATAAGCTGTAAGTTTTTTCTTACAGGGAAAAAATAATTAATAAATTATGTAATAAAATTCAGGCATTTCATTTATAATGCCGAATTAAATAATTTAAAATTACTTATTCAATCTCATTATATTTTAAAAATTCATTTCAGCATTTTTGGCAGCAATATTTTCATAAATCTTACTTACATCTGGTATTTTTTTCAAATAGTTTCTACATTGGCTTCTAAATTTTCAAAATGTAATAATTAAAATTATTCTTTATTAATATAATGCAATAACGCATGAAAAAGAACAGAAAAATAATAATGAAGAATTGGAAACTTAACAATATATTTGTCCTGTTGACATGAAAATTAATGGAAAAATTCATAAATAAGTTACAAACTTCTTAAATTATAATGGTAAAATATAAAAAATTGATTATATGATTGATTTACTCAATTCATTTGAATTAGAATAAAAACTCTAATATTCTGTATTTAGAGGAATTCGAAATAATTAGAAGATCAAATAGAAAATCAAAAATCCATTAGCAAGATTAAAAAAGAATTAAAAAATGTAAAAAAAATTATTTTAATTTGTAGTAATCAATCACCAATCTCTCTTTAAAATAAAAACAAAAAATCGGATATAGTATATTTCATTTGTCAAAGCAATAAATTTTCTCTTTATTTTGATAGCCATAAGGTAACCACATGATGAGAAAGTGTGTTTCTTTATTCGCTGCTTCAGAAAATCGCCAATTCTGATCGAATTCACTTTCGCCTACAATGTTTTGTTTTGAAAAGATCCTATATACAGTACGTGAAGAGATGTTAAATAAATAATAAAAACTTATATTATCAAAAAGTAAACGATGATAAATAAAAGTTAAATAAAAGAAATGAAGATGATTTTACGAAGAAATTCATCATGATATTAAATTTTCTTGGCTCTAAAACATGTGAAAAGTGTTGCCAAATTAAGAAGCAGTAGCTTGAAATTTTTGTGGAAAAATAAACTCTTTATAACTGTTTCTAAATTTTGAATAATGTTTCTCTATATACCGGTGGGCAAAAAGTCCGTAAAAATTTTAAAAAAATTCATAAAATCCGGAGAAATGAACGAAAAAAAAAAAACTGTTTGCAGGATCAGCATTAGTATGTCACGGGATTTTTTTAAGCTAGAAAAAAATAATTTGAAAATCATCCGGTAGGTGGCGCTGATGTACGCAAATCAAAGAAACAATGCGTAAATAATGAACAGAAACTTTCACAACTTTATTACACCAGAATATGTTCCACATGACCACCACCACAGGGGAGAAGACATTCCAGACGAGTGACAAATCCAGCAACGGCAGAGTGCAACATGTCAGGATGTATGGAGGATACTTCTCTGCGGATCGCATCTTTCAGTTCCGACAGACTTGATGGACCGGATAGATACACGCGAGATTTCAAATATCCCCACAACCAGAAGTCTGCCGGTGTTAAATATGGAGACCGAGGAGGCTATGGGTACCTGCAGCGCCTGCTAACGATTCTGTCTTCCCCGAACGTCTGTATCAGGAATGCCTTAACCGGGTTAGCAGTGTGACTGGTTGCTCCATCCTGCATGAACGTGACATTCGAAATCTGACCTCGTTGAATTAAACATGGCACGTCAGTCTCCCACAGAAGCGTTAAATAACGCTTAGCATTTACCGTTTCCGTTATCCATCCATTTACTGGGCACTACGTTTCAAAGAAGAAGAGTCCTATGATAAATGAACCCGTGAAACTACACCATGCTGTCACTTTTGGGGAATGCAATGGCTTCTGTGTGTACTCACGTGGATTAGAGGTCGCCCAAATGTTAACGTCACCATGAAGCGAGAAACGAGCTTCATCTGTCCACAAGATATTAAAAACCTAGGTGGGAATCATGTTCCATTTTAGAGAAGGCCCACTTCGCAAATGCTTCCCTCTGTGCGGTATCTGCTGGCAGAAGTTCATGGCACGATTGCAATTTGTATGGGTACAGCTGGAGGATTCAACGAAGAATATTGCAGACAGATGATGGTGGTAAGCCCAATCGTCTGGCAGCTTCACGAGCACTGCTGGTCCCTGAAGCTGCTTCGGACGCAATCGCTTCCATTTCGACAGCAATGCAGGGTGCACGTGCTTCTTTCATGCATGGTCGTCCGGCTCGTGCTCGATCCTCCAACTTTCCAGTTTCCTCAAAACGTTTAACAAGCTTTAAGAGACCTGCAGGTGTTAAATGGCCTTTTTTACTCTTCACATTTTTCTGAACTCGGAATTTACGAAAGGTAATGGCCGCTGATTCCTCGTTCATGTAAAATAACTTCACCAACAAAGCGTTATCCAGCGCACTGAGCATCCTTGTTCACATTCACTGTTTGTAATGGTGAAATGAATGTGGATTCATTGAGAGCAAAGGTTGTTATAGCCGTCTATATAATTTACATATTTCTACCACAGACGCTTGTAACAGCGCCACCTACCGGATAATTTTCGAATTATTTTTTTCCTAGCTTAAAAAAATCCCATGACATACTAATTTTGATCCTGCAAACAGTTTTTTTTTCGTTCATTTTTACGGATTTTATGAATTTTTAAAATTTTTACGGACTTTTGCCCA
>BMAU01015965.1:0-195507 GCA_019973935.1 Trichonephila clavipes
AATGATATAATTCTTAACGAAAAAGAAAGCATGAACCAAATTTAAAGAGAACAAATCAATTTATTAAAGTAAGAAAAACAGATTATATTTATAGATTTAAATTGCTTACAAGAAAATAGATTAAAAGTTAAATCGGAAAGAGAACAGGATTCACCTATAGAGATGGGGGCGTCAAACATTTCTAGGTTTAAAGAAATGCCGTTTCTGATCGAGCTCACTCCGTCGTGTCCGGTGCGAGTGAAGGCAAGCAAGCCAAAAAAAACGATCCCGCGCTTAGGATTATAAGCGTTCGACGTCATCGCTCGAATCCCTGATTGGGTATTGAGATGCCTCATGCGTTTGACGTCAGACGCTCCGAGTTCCTCGATTGGCCTCTCAATTCAATTCAGTTCGTTTGAGGCCACCATCTCCTACATATCTCTCGAAGTACACTGGAAATTTAAAATATTCCAATTATTCGAAATCGCAAAGAACACAACTTTCCTACAAGTTCGGCCATCCTGGAATCACTGACCCCAGTGATTTGACATAACGTCGAATAATTTGGTCTAGAACATTAAAAATTTAAGATAAGTAAATACAACACAATTCACGCAAACAAAAAAAACACCAATGACAATAGATAAAAATAAAAGAGAAGCACAGTACACAATGAATTAAAAAACGTTCAATCTCTCATCCCGGTGAATAAAATTTCATTAAATCGGCGGAAGAAGAGGTTAATTTAGGACCTTCATGGTTACCTACTCTTTCTAAAAAAATTATACCTATCTCTAGGTTTAACTTCGATTACTTTGTATGGTCCTAAAAATTTAGGCCTTAATTTTAAACCTGATCCGAATTGTGTTCTCTGGATGGCCACCAAGTCTCCCTTTTTGATACCCTAGGTGCCTTCTTGCGTTTTCCTATCGTAGGTTCTTTTATTTTTGCTTGAATCTTCTGAATATTTCTTTTCGCATCTTGTCGTAGCTGGTTTCTCTGTTCCTGCAATTCTTCTACCATCTCTTCCATTAATAGGTTTCTCAGGTAAAGGTCTTCCCTATTTCTCATGGTAACGCCAGTCAATAGTTCAAATGGAGACCATTTTGGTACTTCGGTTGGAGGTGCTATTTAGAATTCTTTGAAGTCGGTCTACGAATTTGTACCATTTTGTAGGATCGTCGATTGACAACTTGGTCAAAACGGGGATTAGAGTTCGGTGGATTCTTCCACTTGACCGTTCCCTCGGGGTACGTCGGTGGTGATCTGCAGATTTTGGATTTTCTCTTCGGTACAATAATCACCAAATCCTTTGAGTTAAAAGGAGAACCCCTGTCTGTTATTATTCTTTTGGGATTGCCGAAAGTCTTTTGTTGTAGCTTTAATTTATCTAGTGCATCTTCTAGGGTGGTGGATTTTACGGGATAAAGCCAGGTAAACTTAGTAAAGGCATCAATTATTGTGAGGATATGTTGATATCTTTTGTTGGTAGACGGCAAAGGTCCAATAAAATCTACATAAGTGCTTAATGGCACGTCCTCTTTTGGAATAGGATTTAGAAATCCGTCCTTTTTCCCACACTTTTTGTTAGCTAGAATACAAGATACACAGTTAATGATCACGTTTTGTACTTGTTTGCTTAAATTAGGTATAAAAAATTCTCGTTTTACAATTTCTTCTGTTTTAGCGGATGAGAAGTGCCCTTTCTCATGAGCTAACTTGATTAGCTCGGTTTGCATATCCCTTGGTGCAGCTATTAATTCGCGGCCATCTACGTATTTGTATAATATTTCATTTTTAATAAAAAAGTCCGTAGCATTATTTGTTCCTATTAGTGACTTTAAATTTTGAATATTTTCGTCTTCTTGTTGGGCTCTTTGTAGTCTTGCGGTGAGAGAGTATCGTTTGTAATTATGGTGACTGGGTACCTGCTCAGAGCGTCTACATGTTGCATTCTCTGGCCGGAACGATGTGCAATCTCGTAGTCATACTCTTATAACAGTAATGTCCATCTTGCTACACGAGTAACTAAATCTTTTTGTCCATAGTCTTTTTGAAAAGCTGAACAGTCCGTTATGATTTTAAAATGATTTCCCAGAAGGTAGGTGCGAAATTTCTTTAAAGCGTTGACAACAGCAAGAACTTCTAGTTCATCGCTACTATATTTTTCTTCTGCTGGAGTCGTTTTCTGCGACATATATTGGACAGGATGTAATTTTCCGTCTTCTGCTTCTTGGAGTAAAACGGCGCCATATCCTTGTTGACTCGCATCGGTATGTAATTCGGTAGTTCTTCCTTGCTGAAAAATGCTTAATACTGGACTTTCAGTCAACAATTTCTTAAGCTTTTTCGAATGCTTCCATTTGGGGTTGCTCGAACATAAATGGGTTGTCTTTCCTTGTTAGGTCACTCAATGGTTTCCTCATTTGAGAGTACGCTGGAATAAATTTGCGAAAGTAACCGGTGAGTCCTAAAAGCTCTGCACTTGTTTGACTGTTGTTGGTACCGGAAACTTCTTGACGGCTATTGTTTTTGCAATTGAAGGACGTATTGTCCCATTTTCGACGACGTGGCCCAAAAAATTCTACTTTTCTTCTTAGGAATTGACATTTCTTAAACTTCATTTCTAAGCCATACTTCGAGGCAACCTCTAATACTTCCCTCAGTTTTTCTAAACCTTCTTTCTCATCTTTAGCAGGAATCACCAAATCATCCATGTAAATTATTACAATGCTTTCCGCATGAGCTCTCTGAAGATACTATACACATATCTTTGAAATACGCTGGGGCTGGTGCTTAGACCGAAAGGTACTTTATTAAATTCGAATTGTCCGTCTGGAACAACGAAGGAAGTGAGGTGCTTGCAATCTTCATTAACGTCAACATGGAAAAATCCATTTTTAAATCTAACGTTGTGTACACTTTGGCTCCTGTAGTCTATCTAATACATCCTCTATCAACGGCAATGGAAAACGATCCTTGACTAATTTCCGGTTCAGTCTTCTATAATCTACACACAACCGGGTGATACCATCTTTCTTCTTAATACAATTGGACTCGCATATTCGGATGAGCTTGGTCTTACAATCCCCTGCTCTAACCATTCGTCGATTTGCTTGTTGACATCCTGATTCTCAGAAAATGATAAGCGGCGTGCAGGTTGGTAAACCGGTATGTCGTC
The DNA here is from genome assembly GCA_019973935.1 of Trichonephila clavipes. NCBI lineage: Eukaryota > Metazoa > Arthropoda > Arachnida > Araneae > Nephilidae > Trichonephila > Trichonephila clavipes. The sequence goes on from BMAU01015965.1 coordinate 3,161, forward strand.
TTTCAGGATAATTCTCATGGACACATTTGTCATTTCGGTCTTCTTTGGCTCATAGTTGGAGATTAATTCAAACAGTTCTCTTCGTATTTGTGGATTGGTAACATGTTGAACTCTACAATTTCGTCTTCCACTTCTGCTTCGTAAACTTGCATTTGCAGGAAACAGTTTTTATCCTCATGTTTTCGGAACTGAACACTTTCTTTATAGAAGCAGACAGAGGCTTGCTCCAGTATATCTGAACCTATTACTGCCTGAAATTCCAAACTCGGCGTAGGTACGACATGCCACGTCAGAGAATATTCTTCTCCATCTAGTTCAATCTTTCTCTGGAACGACCCTTTTGTTTTGACTTCGCACTTCCCCAGTCCGATCAATACTGAAATGTCTTTCGAGAGTTTCGAAGGTTCGATGATTCCTTTGCTTACATCTTCTCGAATGAGTGAAACTGAACTGCCGCTGTCAACGAGAGCTTCAATAATCTTGTTCCCTATGGTTATTTTTCTGGTCTTAATTCTTTCTCGAGAGATTCGTGAGCAGATTTGGATTGAGGAGTCTGTAGAGTTATTAATTTTCGAACATTTGGGGCGCTTCGTACAATCCACGGCATAATGACCTGGTCCTTTTACAGTAGCTACAGGTTAGTCGTTTACTTTTCCCGGAGTAGGAGGTACCGTTCAATTGAAAATGTTTTCTCTCACGCCTATTACTTCCACCCTGGGATATTCAGTTCTTTGAAAGTAAGTATCGCTTGATCCGCTGGCTTCGTATCTTCCCTTGGCAAATGAATTGTAAAATTTCGGTCTTAATGTTCTTCGGACACTTTCATACTCTTCAAATTTTTCTGCTATCTCGGCCGGTGAGTTAATAGTAGACCATTCATCTAAAAAGTGCTCCCGAAGCTCGTACGGTGCACTCTTCTTTATTTGGTCGGCTATAATTAGTTCTCGCAGCTGGTCGAAAGTTTCTACATTTGAACCGGAAATCCATCCATCGAAGTATGTTTGTATTTCGTAGAAAAAATCTTGCCAAGTTCGTTCATTAGATTTTCGGTGAGAAATAAAGAGTTGACGAAGTTTCTCCGGGGATAACTTAAATCTTTTAACAGTAACCCTTAACGTGGTTGTAATCGTTGCATTTATCCGCTGGCTCTCTGGCAATCAAATGAGCAATGTCGATAGGAATCAGTCCTATAAGCTTCTGTACCCAATCCTTCTTCGGCAAGAATGTCAGTTCCGCATGTCGTTCAAATAATGTCAGGTTCAAGCTAATATCGTCCTTCATATTAAACTTATGAAAAGTTTCGTGGATCACTTTCGGTGCTTGTACATTTTCGGGGTTATTCATAGTATTAGCATTCTTTTCAGCCTGTATTCGCAACTTCTCTAATTCATATTCTCGCTCTTCTCGTCACAATTTCTCTTCATATTCTCGCTGTTCTCGTCGCGATTTCTCTTCTTTTTCTTCTGTACGTATGCGATCCTTCACAATGCTATCGATCATTACCTTGACATCATCTTCGATGTAATCTGAGTTTTTCACGATGAGATCCTTTAGCTTGGGTTTAGTCAAGCTCGCTTCGACGATCAACCCTAACTCTTCGGCGAGTTCTATTAGATGCTCCTTTTTCTTTGAGAGAAGAAATGCCATTTTTGCAACCAAAGATCAAGAGTGACGGCTCAGAGAACAAATTTAAAATTTTAAACCAAGCCCAATTTTCCCCTAAATACTTAATCCGGATGCGAAACGTTTATACAATAACGCAGGAAAAGCTCCCTTACTCAACCAAGAGGAGAGATAAAACGTAGATAAAAATACAATTATAACAGGTATACGAATAAAATTCACAAATACTAAAAAATTCTAAAATCGACACTAAAAATATTAATACAACGAAATCGAAAAATTATGACAGTAATATCTCAATTTCTCGAAATGTAGTCAATAAAAACACACTGGAAGAATCTATAGCAAAGCAGCATTCCTTAAAATTAATAACATATCATAAATTAAAAGTAAACCACAAAATATTCATAAAAAGTATTTTAAAAAATAGACAAAATATCTATTTCCCAGTTGCTAAAAATATTATCTAAAACAATGCACAATTTTCACAAATCATTCCTATTCGCAATCAAATCATTTAGTTAGCCACAACCACCGCTAATTAGACAACATACTCTTATTACAAAACACTTACGAAACGAATTTATGTGAGGAAAAAATAAAATGTTCACGATTCCTAGTTATTAATCACATGAAAAAAGAATTTTAAAATGACATGAACAGACGATAGTTTCGTAAATTTCTGCAATCGTTATTTGATAAGAAAGTACCACACTGACCTGGCGATTCGTTGATTTTCGGTGATGACGCCCGAAAAGACAGAATGGATCACGACGAAATTCTTGAACGATGCAAGTTGATCTTCACTGCAATGGATGACGACGCACTTAGGATCATTGGCGGGAATTAACTGGCGATTCGCTGACCCTCGATGACGACGCTCGAAAAAGACAGAATGGATCACGACGAAAATTTTGAACGATGCAAACTGATCCTCACTGGAATGGATGACGACGCACTTAGGATCGCTGGCAGGCCTTTCTTTAAAATAAACTGGCGATTCGCTGATTCTCGGCGACGACGCCCGGAAAAATAGAATGTATCACGACGAAATTCCTGAACGATGCAAATTGAATTTCACTGGAATTGTTGACGACGCACTCAGGATCGCTGGCGAACTCTTTCCAAAGCAAACTTTAAAAAAATACATTAGAAAGGAAGTTGAAATTGACACCGACGGTCGGGTGAGGTCTCGACGTTTTGAAAAAAAAAAGAAAAGTCGCTGAAAGGTGAGCACGAGGAAAAAATAATGAATAAGGCTATTGCTATATATATATATAGGCAAATGCCTAATACGAAGAAACGAGTTTAACATCGCGGTCGAGCTCCCAATTTGTGGGACGGGTGTCTAGGGGCAATGATATAATTCTTAACGAAAGAAAGCATGAACCAAATTTAAAGAACAAATCAATTTATTAAAGTAAGAAAACAGATTATATTTATAGATTTAAATTGCTTACAAGAAAATAGATTAAAAGTTAATTCGGAAAGAGAACAGGATTCACCTATAGAGATGGGGGCGTCAAACATTTCTAGGTTTAAAGAAATGTCGTTTCTGATCGAGCTCACTCCGTCGTGTCCGGTGTGCGAGTGAAGGCAAGCAAGCCAAAAAAAACGATCCCGCGCTTAGGGATTATAAGCGTTCGACGTCATCGCTCGAATCCCTGATTGGGCATTGAGATGCCTCATGCGTTTGACGTCAGACGCTCCGAGTTCCTCGATTGGCCTCTCAATTCAATTCAGTTCGTTTGAGGCCACCATCTCCTACATATCTCTCTCGAAGTACACTGGAAATTTAAAATATTCCAATTATTCGAAATCGCAAAGAACACAACTTTCCTACATACATATAATACACTGGCCTCAAAAAGTTAAGGTACAACCGGGTTTTTGTGTCTAATTTGCAAATGAATGAATGTAGAAACAAAAAATTTGGAGGATATGTGCATTAAATAGTTTTTTATTGAATGCGTCATAGAAATTTGTATAAGTGTATTGCAAAAACGATTTATAACAAAAAAAGCAATCTCTGCGGAAAAGTCCATTCTTGGAGAAAACAGCACATCACAGTGTTATGTGGTAAAATGGCATAAAAACAATACAAAAATGGGTTCTAATAAGGAATGTGTCCACCCCTAACTTGAATGCATTGGCGGCATCGATTTCCCATGCTGTTTATTAAGTTGTCGGACACCGGAATAGGAAGCGAAGACCAGACACAGAGTAAGCCTTGTTTCAGCTCATGTAACGACCTTGTAGCAGGATTTAAAGCAGCAACCTCTCTGCCAAGATAGTCCCAAAGATGTTCTATCGGATTCAGGTCTGGAGATCGAGCTGGCCATTCCATTCGTTCCAAACCGTGATCCTCCAGATACTCCTCAACAATCCGAGCTCGGTGAGGTCGTGCATTATCATCCATCAGAATGAAGTCGTTACCAATAGCAGCAGCATATGGGCGGACATATGGATCAAGGATCTCATCCCGATATCTAAGACCAGTTACGGTTCCTCCATGGAACACATGCAGGTCAGTGTGGCCACCGAGCTAGATCCCTGCCCAAACCAGGATTCCACCACCTCTATAACTGTGTCTTTCAACAATGTTGGATTGATGGTATCTCGTGCGCTGTTCCCTCCAGATCAGTAGACGCCCTGAATCACTCTCCATTGTAAATCTGGACTCGTCTGTGAACAGCACAGAAGCCCATTGTTGCTGCGTCCAAGAAACATGTTCTCTTGCCCAGCATAAGCGGTTCCTTCGCTGTCGTCCGTTGAGGGGAACGCACACAACTGGTCTTCTTGCATACAGACCTGCATTGTGAAGACGATTTCGCACCGTAGTAGCGGAGATTCTTCTTCCTGATGCTTGAAAGTGGTCTGCAACGAGCTGCGACACAGTAGTGGTTCTTCTCCTTCGTGCCGAAAGAGCTAGAAAACGGTCTTCTGCAGGTGTTGTAGCTCGTGGTCGGCCTGGAACAGGTCTTCTGGACACAGAATCTTCGGATTGGTATTGATCCCAAAGTCGCTGAACAACACTACGAGACACATTGAGACGTCTAGCAGCATCAGCCTGCAACAATCCCATTTCCATCCATCCAACTGCCCGCCACCTTAACGAATTGGGTAAACGACGTCTCTGAAACATTTTTTAAACTCTATTGACTATTGTCACCGAAACTGCCAACAACTGTTGAAAATCAACACAACTTACACACAAAAGTACGAAACCTAGATATTTGCATATTTTTCTCTCACTCATAAATATACGTTCTTTTCTATAAAATAACAGTGGTAGCAATCGTTTTTGCATTAATGTTTTTAAAGTTCGTTATTATCATTCATGTAAACTATGCATTTTATTGTTACTGCCATTTTTTTTATGGTGAGCTTCGAAAAACATGTTGTACCTTAACTTTTTGAGGCCAGTGTACATTTAACATTCACAAGAATTGAGTTTATTGAGTTTTTGGAAAATAATCTGAAATTTTTCTTTACATTGTTCCTTTTAGCATCAGATTGTCGACAAATTGTTCGATATCATCCGTTTTGTTATTCATTTTACCATTAGAATGTGCGTCTAAATAACTGCGAAGACTTACTCACGGCGTTCCTCTTTTCGGATGATGTGGGAACAGGAGCGGCGTTATTTATTTAATTTGATCGACGGAATCTGCATCAATGATATTTTTTGCGCTTTGAACAAACTCCAAAATTCCTTTGTCTGCCATAATTGTGGCTGTACACACATTATCATCCGCTACTGTAATGAATTCTTCCGACAATGCAACAGGACAGTCCAATCCGGCCGGTGTTTTCCGTATTTGTTCATTCCCAGAAGGGAATACTTTCCGTGTTCAGAGATTTTCGTTTCGTGTTTGGAAAAAAAAAGCATGAAAATACATAAAAGTTTGTCGGAACCGTTGTATTATATCGTGTTAACCGATATTTCGTGCTAAGCGTTTTCGAGTTAAACGTATTTCACTGTATGTGATATCTGACAACAGTGACATTATGCTATGGCCGTCGTTCGTGTCTTGGTATAGGCTTATATAACCATAAGACATCATTTAGGTGAGGGCGTAATGGTGGAATTGGTTTACGAGATTGTGAGTCATGCACGTTTATTCGTTACTGATGTTATATACGATTTACTTAAAAATGTCACAGGTAGGGCTTACTTTTCCATAGGGCCTTAAGAAATCTTAAGACGTCACTTTTACAAGGGTACTATAACGTTTTCCGGTCACGCAGCTGAAGGTCAGTTTCATCTTGTGGGTAGGATAACCGCGTTCCTATGCACACATGCACCCTTAAAATATTGATAGATCTTGTCTTTGGTCATTGCCTCGGCAACTTTTGACTCAGTGCGCACCCACTACTCTGCCCACGAGCTGGATGTAACTTGAGTATAAAGAGGCCGACCTCTACCATCCAGAGACCCAAGAGAGGACAAAGAGAAGTCAGTTGGAAAGCTTCGAATAGCACAGATGTAAGCTCTTCCCTCACAAACATCAGAATTTGGACTTAAATGAACTAACCTATCTTTTAAATAACTTCAATGTATATACTGTTATTAATATAGATGTGACGTAAATATATAAACCAAATATTTAAATGAATAAATATCGCGCTACCATTATTTTTCTCAAACGTCAGAGTACACTTTAAAGAGTTTCCTAGACGAACGTTAAAAATTGTAAGATATTGCAAATTCATTACATCAATTGATGAGACATGCAATGGCATAACTGTTAGAATAACGAAATCAGTCGAAGAGAGCGCTGCGGAAAAAAAAGTAACGTTTTAATTTATAACATTTTATTTCGTCATCTCTGCGTAAAAACTTGTATTAAGTACTTAAAATCAAAGTTATTTTGAATTAAAAAACATTACATAAGCAGTAAAAATAAATGTGATTTCATCTAAAAGTGTAAATGTTGTTGGCAGTAAATTTTTAAAAAGTCTACTTAAATTTTTTCTGCCCAATTAAGAGCAAGAAACATACTTGAAACTGTGAAACGAAGTCTCATTTTAATGAGTTATTAACGATTAATGAGTGTCTTCATGGAGCGAAGTGGCTGCTGTAACCTATCAGCTATGGTCACGAGCTCGGGGCCGGCATGTCATGAATTCGGTCCCTTGTGTCACTAGTGCGTAGGGACTAGGGATTGCAATACCGGACCAAAGTTCAATACCGGTATTCGGTATTTCTTAGAACTTTATACCGGGATGCCAGAATACCGGTTTGTGAGAAAATATATAATGAATATGAAAAATATTTTGAACCCTAAAGTATGATATGCAAATACAATGTGAATAACAAACTTAACATTTTAAAAAACATCGAAATATTACGCATTTTCTTCAGAAGTACAGCCTTGGTTTCTCAGATACGAATATCAGACTACGAATCCTGTGCGAATGAAGTATTGCTCTGAGGTGTATAAAGATAGTTTTGACTTTGGATGATTCACATATTTTATAACTTCTCTTGACGGTACGATGTAACTTCGTATTCACAGTCTTCTTAATTTCGCCCGTTTAAGAGACAGTATACCAGGTGTATGCATATCAAATGAGACGATTGCTAACAACAGATGTCGCCACACGTATATGCAAACAATAAGAAACCCTGACATGTAATTTTTTTATAGTTTGACCTTTGATACTCATGATTAGTTTACATTTGGACGAGTTTCAGCGTGTATTGTATTATTTTTTATTGTGTTGAAATGTCGAATTTTTTGCCTTCCAACCCCGATTTGCGGACAGCATTAATTTTTTGTTGCCATCTGAAAAAAAATGCTGCCGAATCGCATCAAATGCTTGTAGAAGCATACGGCGGCAATGCTCTGAGCCGTGCGCAGTGCTACAGGTGGTTTGAAAAGTTTCAAAGTGATGATTTCGATGTGAGAAACGAGGAGCGTGGCAGACCAGCAAAAAAATTTGAAGATGCTGAATTGCAAGCATGAAGATGATGGCCAAACGCGAGTGCAAGAACATCTTGCAGAACAATTGAATGTTGACCAGAGCACTGTTTCCCGTCGCCTCAAAGCAATGGTCAAAATAATAAAGATCGGTAGATGGGTACTACACGAGCTAACGGACCGTCAACAGGAAAATCAAAAAATCGTGTGCGAAATGTTGCTTGCCCGCTACAAACGCAAGTTATGTCTGCATCGTATTGTGACTGGCGATGAAAAATGGATTTATTTTGGGAATTCCAAATGTAATCGATCATATGTTGACCCCGGACAGCCGTCCAAATCGACCGCAAGGACGAATCGCTTCGGCCGCAAGACAATGCTGTGTATTTTCTGGGAGGAGGGACCAATCTATTATGAGCTTCTCAAATCGGACGAAACCGTCAATACTGATCGCTACAAGGAAGAATTACTTAATTTGAACGATGCTATACTCGAAAAATGCGAGCAATACAAGAAACGGCAGCACAAAGTGATTTTCCTTGATGACAACGCACCTAACCACCGTGCTAAACCGACCAAGGACATCGTTAAGGCGCTCGGCTGGGAGCCCTTAGCGCATGCGGCTTCTTCACCAGACTTAAGTCCTTCCAATTACCACCTATTTGCATCATTGGGACACGCATTGGCTGACCAGAGCTTCACTTCTTACGAAAACGTCAAATCTTGGCTTGGTGACTGCCAAAAAAAAAAGACCGATCATTTTTTTTTTGGCGTGGTATTCACAAATTGCCCGAAAGATGGGGAAAATGTGTAGCTAGCGATGGTTAGTATTTCGAATAAAGAAATATTAACAGTTTTCACAAATTTATTGTGTTTTTTTAAAACAATCGTCTCATTTCATTTGCATACACTTGGTAATAACAGGTGTTGATGGATGAAGGAAGGCAAATGAGCTTGGATATGAGATATTTCTCTTTCAACGAAAACTTAGTAGTAGTGTATTTATATAATTCTATTTGTTAGAGAAATGGTTTATGTGAGTGTATTTTTACGTTCAGAGATTAGTAGTCTTTTATCCTGTTGAATCTGGCAGTGAAAAAAATCAGATGATGGATTTAATGAGTTGCCTTAGAACTGTAGAACCGTCTAGAAAAAATAAAAATAAGAACAACGGAACGAGCGGAATAAAGACGTTTAATATTTTCACCTGAAATGGACGTAAATTTATTTTATTAATAATATATTTAAAACATAGTGTGACACAATTAACACTATAACATAAAAATAAAAGTTTATACTATTTTGCTATGTAGGCGATCCCAGAACATATGGTAGAAACATTTTTAAAAATTTCTAATAAATACCGAAAAACCGGTATTTAAACTTGTGAATACCGGTATTACAAAATTGCACAAATGGCTCAAAATACAGGTATTGCAATCCCTAGTAGGGACTGATGCATGTTAAATCTGTCGAGGCTCAAAGTCCGCCCTTTAACATGGTGTAAGAGTTTGGAGACAAGGTGCCAGTTCAAATGTCGTCCTCATCATGTGACCGAGATTTAAAATTGCGAAGTCACCCATAGCTCACGTGTTGCTTCATGGTGTGACGTTCATAAACACTCACTCACTTCATGAAGCCAATTACTCGCGTAACGTTAGGAGTTGTTATATAGTTATTTACTGTTATATTGATTACAGAAATAATATTTTTTCCTTTTTTTTAACTTAAGTGTTTTTAATCCATGAAATTTGATTTAAATCATGGAATTTATTCTAGATTCACGAATATTAATCATTTTGAACAAATCTCTGAAACGAAAACCACAAGTAAAATTTTACTCATTTAAACTAATTTGTGGTTTTCAATAAGTGAAGGTCACCATGAGGCAGCGTTTCTCATACTGTGGGGCGCGCCCCCTTGGAGGGGCGTGACAACTCTACGAGGGGGGCGCGAGCATATTGAAAAGTCGAAAACAAAATTTTATTTACTTAAATTTGTTTGTAAACATGCAGTAAATTAATAAATACATTCTGACATAATGAAAAATAAAATACACATTTACACTGATATATTACTCTTATTAATGTATTACACAATGTATATTTTATAATTAATTTAAAGTTAAGACCAAATTTAATTATTACCAGTAACCCCATGGGCTTGTCATATATAAAATCATGTGTGTGTACAAAGATTAACACTTATCTTGACAGTTTGTACTGTTTATAATTACTCCCTTAACTGCCAAGTTATTACTTCCTTAACTGCCAAGTTATTACTCCCTTAACTGCCGAGTTATTACTCCCTTAACTGCCGAGTTATTACTCCCTTAACTGCCGAGTTATTACTCCCTTAACTGCCAAGTTATTACTCCCTTAACTGCCGAGTTATTACTCCCTTAACTGCCGAGTTATTACTCCCTTAACTGCCAAGTTATTACTCCCTTAACTGCCAAGTTATTACTCCATTAACTGCAGAGTTATTACTCCCTTAACTGCCAAGTTATTACTCCCTTAACTGCCGATTTATTACTCCCTTAACTGCCAAGTTATTACTCCCTTAATTGCCGAGTTATTACTCCCTTAACTGCCAAGTTATTACTCCCTTAACTGCCAAGTTATTACTCCCTTAACTGCCGAGTTATTACTCCCTTAACTGCCGAGTTATTACTCCCTTAACTGCCGAGTTATTACTCCCTTAACTGCCGAGTTATTACTCCCTTAACTGCCGAGTTATTACTCCCTTAACTGCCGAGTTATTACTCCCTTAACTGCCGAGTTATTACTCCCTTAACTGCCGAGTTATTACTCCCTTAACTGCCGAGTAAGTTACGCAATTCGCTTCCCAATGCCAACTGTTTTCCAAGTAGGTGCGCGTATGCAATGCATTGGAGGGGGGAGGGGGTAAGGAATAAAGAAGCAAATAATCTAAAATGAAACAAATAATCTGAAATAAGTAAATATTTCAGAAACACTGTCAAGGTCCTTTTTTTGCATTCCAAAGCCTTCGGAATAATTTTATGGATAGCAGTGCACAGAAAGAACGTATTTCGGAAAGACGTATACATACGTCCGGGGAAATTAATGCTTTGGCTGAGCTAGAAGTTGATATACACCAGTGGCACTTAAGAAGTTAAAGTCGTATATATCGTAGATTTAGTGTAAAATTATAGTGTTATTGAATTCACTACATTGTTAATATATGAGGGGGCGCGATGAAAATTATGATTGAATATTGGGTCGTGAATATTGAAACTTGTAAAGCACTGCCCTGATGAGAATAATTTTAATGGAACGCGTTAGAGTTATAAATGGTTGCACCACAAAGCCCTCTTAGTGGTCAATAAACACAAAATATAGAAATTCGTGTGTATTGATACACATAAATTATCTTCCTATGAATGAGATGTGTAGATCCTTTCGTTTTTCTTTATCTAACACCCGAAAAAATATTTTATTTTTCACGATTTGGGAATAACATAGGAATTGAATAACTTAACAAAAATTTTGTAACAATAAATATGTCTCACTTAAAAAGAATATCAAAATAGGTGAGATAGAGGGAAAATAATTGCCTATGTGTTTTGAAAATATTTGTTTAATATTGTTTATTTTCATCATAAACATATTTATGTTAGGTACATATAATTACCAATATATATAGCAAACAAATATCATTTTCTATTTTATTTTCATAGATCGATAAAGCAACCTTGTTATGAACTTAATAAAGAATCATCTTACTTGAGATAATTTAATTTTCTTCTTATATTCAATGGCATAAAAAATCGAATAAACATTACTGCAATCTTTCTAAATAGCTCATAAATCTATAATAAAAATATGCAAAAAGGTAAGGAAGAATTAAATTCGGAGAAAAAATTGCTTTTTTCTACAAACACAATGTATTAAGAGCCCCTTAATGGAATAATCACAAGTAGGATTGAAAGTATCGAGTAGTGTAATGAACATATTTTGCTACATTTTATTACCCCAGCTCTTTCACCACGCACCGTGAACCAGTTTAGTCCAGGCTTTTTTCCTTCTTTCGCTTTGTTGTGCATTGCAAATTCGACAAAAGATTAATACAGTAAAAATGTAAATAATGTAATATAGCCTCTAAAAATGTAATACAGTAAAGTCCCGAAAACTCGGCACTCGATAACCCGGCAGTCTGGATAACTCGGCCACAGCCTTGAAAGGTGTCCGATGCAGAAATTGTTGCTGCTGTCACAGTTAATGAAAAAATTCCGGAAAATGATGAAGACTTTAATGTTGAGGACGTCGTACAAACTCCTGAAATATCATATTGTGAGGGACTGAAGGCTGTCGAAACCTCCCTTCAGTAGTTTTAACAAAAAGGAGGGTCGTTTACTGTTATTGTTCTTTCGGTTTTTGTTAAAGGTTACAGTTCCTTCTTCGTGCAGCAGGGAAAGCCATTAGAACATGACGCATTTCTTTAAAAGAAACTAGCCAGTTATTGCAAAGCCGGCTACTTCATTTTCATTATAGAGAGTTTTATGCCTTTATGAAGTACTTTTCTGAGGTTTGTCTTATCAGGTAAATTACTGAAAACTATGTAATCATTATGGCCTAGTGGTTGCGTATCGCGCTTCCACACCACAGGTTCGGGGTTCTATCCTCGGCCTGGGCAAGGTCGATTCAGCCTTTTATCACTTCAGTGGGTCGATGAATGATAATCAAGCTTGTGCTTGGAGACTAAACACTGGGGTTTTGCTTCAGGCTGACCACCTGATCGGGAGGTCTGCTCATGCACCTCAGCGCCCAATGGTCACGTATTTTTAGATGGGCACAGTAGACCTTGGTCCTCATGGGCTGTTGAGCCACTGAGTTTAGTTTATGCATTCATTAATTTTGATTTTCATGTTGTAAAGGCTCTATGCCTTCATAAATACGTACTTTTTCCTTTGGGTATTTGTGCAGATTATTTTCTGTTGTATTCTCAAGGAAACAATACATAAAAGTACAGTAAAATATTTTCTGAGGAAACATTGTACTTATTCTGTTTTAATGAAATTCTCGATAACTCGGCATTTTCACAAACTCAATTAACTTTCGGTCCACATTAGTTTTCCAGACGCTTGTACAAAATTTTTTAAATGTTCCTGATATTTTTTTTCTTTATACTATATGGTAGGTGTCCTCTCAAGTAATACATATTAAAAAGTACTGAAATACATGTTTTTCTTTAATAAAAATTACTTTGACTTTTTTCCTTAAAAAAAGTCCAAATACCTAAACTTTATTCCCTTTGTGGTAGTTCTTAACACAAAAAAATTAGTTTTTATTTTCCCCTTCATCTATATACCAGAAAGAAACTTGACAGATTGGTAGATTTTGAAATTTTGAAACAATTTTTTTCGATCCACATTAATGTACATGTACACTCATGGACAAAAAATTAGCGCACCAAGTCGTAAAATGAAACGAAATTTTACGTACGTGATGACTACTTTGATATAAGTAAATGATTAGAAAATCAAAGAAAAAGGATCGTTTATTTCAGAGAAAAAGGCAAAATAACAGAGGATTTAATACCCTGTTGAAACCCCTCTAGCACGAATGCACGATGCGATACGATCGGGCATTGAGACATACAAGTTCTGTATGTCTTCAGACATTTCGTTCCATATTTGCTGTAACCTTGCCTCTAGTTCGTTCAAACTCGTGGGCTGCCCAGCTCGCCGTCCTAAAGGATCCCAGATATGCTCGATTGGAGACACATCTGGAGATCGGGCAGGCCAAGGAAGGGTAGTAACAGTGCAGAGACAGTCTTGTTGTCCCTTGCCGTGTGAGGACGAGCATTGTCTTGTTGAAAAATGGCTCTTGAGCCGTTGCATGAATGGCAACACATGTGGTTGCAGGATGTCAGGGACATACCACTAGGCTGTCATGGTGCCACGGATCAATACTAGGGGTGACCGTGCATTGTAGGCAATGGCACCCAATACAATCACACCAGCTGTAGGAGCGGTGCGTCGCTGTAAAGCCAAGGGCATTCACCACGGGGTCTCCACACACAAACACGATTTTCACCAATGCTGAGATTGAATCTGGATTCGTCGCTAAAGACGACCTGGTTCCATTCCGCTGCAGTCCAGTTTCCTCGTGCGCTGCACCACTCTAAACGGAGGCGTCGATGGGTGGGCGTCAAGGGCAGCAGACGTAATGAGTGCCGCGATCCCAAATGTCCTTCAACCAGCCGCCTTCGTATGGTTCGAGAAGACACAGGGGCCCCTAGTGAAGGCGCTACCTGTGTCTGGATGGCGGCCTATGAAGCAGTTGCATTTCTTACGATGTGGTGGTCTTCTCGACGACTGGTCTGTCGAGGGCGTCCTAATCCTAGTCTTCGTGTAGATGACATATCTCGGATCCACTGGTCCCAACACCTCCTCACAACCCAAGCAGAGTGGCCTAATTGACGAGCTATTCGCTTAGCTGATTACCCACTTTCCATCATGCCGATGATTCTCCCCCTCTCAAACTGAGACTGCTGCTCATATTGTCTTCGAAAACGGCGTAATAGCGTATCTACCTCAGCTCTTGTTTTGTAAACGATTCAGCACACTCAATCTTTGGTTACCTATTTTATGCTCCACGGAGAACGACGTTAAACGCCCTCTACCGGCTATATATAATGCGCGATCACGCTGCCTTTCTAACCATATCTCCCCGACATGTACCTTCATGCCAAGTTTCGTTACGATCCTGCAATTATTTCTTGCTGCGCTAATTTTTTGTCCATGAGTGTATTTTGTGCATAAGTTTTACATAAATGAGTTTTATGTATTAATAAAAAAAACTCATCTATCATTTATTCATTTGAATAGTTTCTCTAGCATTAATATTTTAATTTTACTAAAATTTTCTTGCATTATTAATATTTCTTGTTTTTTTTCAGGCTTTTTTAGAGACACAATGGGTTCATACAATGGTGTCTTCTGGACTGTAGGTGGATTATGTTTAGCTTCTGGATTAGCATGGATACTAGAACCCTGTTTATGGAAAATGCAACAGCGTCAATTAAAGGACTCTCCTCAGTAAAATGTTAATTAATGAGAGACTTTTCATATGTATATAGTTCATTTGTTGTTATTTTGCATTTAGATCTGGATGTTAGCGTGTCAAAAAGAAAGAATCTATTGTTAAAGTATACTTTGTTTCATTAATTTATTACTAAGAGGCAATATACGAGTATTTGTATGGCGACGAGAATTTGTTACCTGTTAGTTTTTTTTCTATGCAAATGTGATAAGTGTATGGCATTATTCCAAAAGTTGTACTCTATCTGTATGATTTATTTAGCTGTGCATATTCTGTGTGAAATGTTTTCGTTGTACATTGAATCTCACGAAAGAGTATGAAATACATATGTTGCAAGTAATAAAAGCAAATGTATTAAAGTGAAAAAAAATAATTAGTTTTATTTCCCATAACGCTGAAAACACTATTAAATTATTGAATATTAGAAATAAGTTTTAAATCATATCTCTCTGAAGTATTTTTTAATATAAAGACAACTTTTAATAGAATTAATGAAATTTAGATAGATTCAACTAGTTTTTAACTAGCAATCGTATTTACAAATACTTTAAGATGTTAAGTTATTTATTTTGTATAGTAATGGTGTTTTATGTTATTACTGGGTCAGTCCTAAAAGTAATGAATAAGATCTCAGGGGTAAAATAATACATGTAATGACACAAAAGTATCACAATCACAAAGGATGGTTATACAAGACAAAAAAGGTAACCGTTTAGAAGTGCATATTAAAGAAAAATTAGTCTGAATATAGCCCAGGATTGGACGGCAAAGTGGGGGATCCCAACTCCTTGGGATCCGAGTTCTCTCTGCAGTTAAAAGCAATAAGTTTCAAGTTCAGGCTACTGTTATAAATGTGTCCATAATGTAGCGACATCTATATTTCAGTCGGATAAACATAACTTGCGTTTCAGTATCACTTATTCTTTCAACATTTTAAATATTTTGGGTTATTTTTTTCTTTTTCCTCATATTACTTGAAATTGTTTTGGATTTTTTCCATAAGTATTTGACATAGCTTAAGAGCGACATCTTTTTTTTTAACTTTTATTTCAGCATATATTATATACAGTGGACCCCAAAAGTGTTCGTACACTTGCAATTTCGAATAAAATTTAATGTTTTCGACTAATAAAAACTAATGCATTGATATTGTAATTTTTTATATCTGCAACTTGTGTTCTTAATGAAATAGCATAATCAATTTTTTAAAAAAATAGTATAAATCTTTTTTTAAAAAAATTAATATTCAAAAGCTCCTAAAAATAACACCACAAAAGTCTTCGTACACTTAACAAAAATCTCAACATAGCTTTAAATATTGTATTCATTTTTTAATTTAGTACTTAGTAGGATATTTTTAAGTGTCCACAACAACTTTCACACGTCTTGGTATAGATTTAATCAGTTTTTTGTAATTTCTGCATCGATTTTCGACCATTATTCTAGGATTATTGTTTTTACTTTACGTTATATGTTTATGTGTAATGTTTTCTTTTTTTAAATCAAAATCTAACCAAATATGTTCTACTGTTCTAAATAAAGGCATTGAGAGGGGTTTTCAGATTTTGGGGACAGTTATAGAGACACCAGCGGCGTACATTGCGAGCAGTGTGCTTGGCGTCATTATCCTGTTGAAAAATGAAGTCGTCTTCAATATGCAAATTTTGGGCGGATAATTTAAAATTTCCTTTTAAAATATTTAAATAGAGCTCATGCTTCATAATACCATAAAAAATACAAAATTACCTAATCCTGAAGCCGATCCCCCACAAGAACACTTCCTCAACCATGCTTCAGCATGGAGATGGAGGAGCACTTGTACCACATAAATTCATGGGATAAAATTCCTCATTTTATCATTTACAAACTATTATGCACCCATCGAAATAAAAAACGTTGAATTTTCTGTCATCACCATCAATTTGCTGTCAATTTTGTATTTTCTGAAACTTAATCCCAAGAATCTAGTTGGATCAATGGACCATGGAGTGGAAGTGTTCTTGCGTGGGGGTGTAAATCGACCTCAGAATTAGGTAATTTGGTATTTTTTGATAATATTCTGAATAATGAGCTTTATTTAAATATTTTAAAAAGAAATTTTAAATTATCCGCCCAAAATTTGGATAGAAGAGACGACTTCATTTTTTAACAGGATAATGAAGCCAAGCGCACTGCTCTCAATGTACGCCGCTGGTGTCTCTATATCTGTCCCCAAATTCTGACACACCTCCTCAATCACTTAAATTATCCCAGTAGAACATATTTGGTAAGATTGTGATTTTAAAAAAAAGAAAGCATGGCATATAAACACATAATGGGAAGTAAAACTAATAATCACAGAAGAATGGTCGAAAACCGATGCAGAAATGACAAAATACTGATTAAATCTATACCATGACGTGTGAAAGTTGTTGTAGACGCTAAAAAAATCCTATTAAGCACTAAATTAAGAACGAAATACAATATTTAAAGCTATGTTGAGATTTTGTTAAGTGTACAAAGACTTTTGTGGTGTAATTTTTTAATAGCTTTTTGTTTATTAATTTTTTTAAAAAAGAGTTATACTATTTTTAAAAAATTAGTTATGTCATTTCATTAAGAATAAGTTGCAGATATCCTTAAGAAATTACAGTTCCAATATATTGATTTTTTTTAGCCGAAAATTTTAAATTTTTTTGAAAATTGCAAGTGTACGAACAATTTGTGGTCCACTGTATATTGATAATTCTTTCCTATTTTCTCCTACTGAACAAAAATTTATCATAACGTAACAGATTGCGTTCTAGTTTTTGAAATCGATATATTTACCCAGCAGCTGTGTTTTAACTTGTGAATTCATGCAAGATTTCGAAGTCTGCAGTTTGATTTTCTCAACTGTTTTTTTTAATAATTCGATTGAATCAATTTGTGTAAGATTATGATTTCATTTTATTTGTCGTTTTAAGAAGAAATTGTAAGATAATTAAAACACGTATTGTTTAGCCTTTACAAATAGAGACAGAAGATTAATAAGACAAAATTGAAAAGTTTTTGGCCAAAAAATGAATTAAATAACACATGCAATAAAAAAAGAATTGGTTGTTATAAAACGAAAAATGCTATGTGACGACAGTTTGTGAAAATAGAACTCATTTTCATTTAAATAAATTTGCTTACTGAAGCATCATAGAGAAATACAATTGATAGAAAGAATATATTTGATGAATAGTTAGACGTTTATTCCATTCAGCCAAATCATGAGCGATATTTTATTTAAAAATTTATTTATTTATTTTTATTTGATTTTCTCTCTATTAAATTCCCAAGAGAAGAGTTGTAATTGGAATTTTTTTCCATGGGGTCAATGGCCTTTAACTGAAGAAGCAGTAATATACACTTAATTTGACCCTTGATATATAAATTTTGTGAGAACGTCAAATTTGAAATTTGTATTTAATAAGGCTGTAATCCGTCTTACAATTTGATTTCTTACAGTAAAATTGTTTGATTAATAATGTACATGCATAGGTTGTATGACTATCCGTTACTTTATTTACTGATTTTTGATTTTTTATCCTTTTAGAAAGATCCAACTATTTTGATATTCGACACTGCGTTATTAATGTTGTAAAATTGTTCATGAAAACATCCGTGGTAGGCTGGTGGTTATAGTCACGAGTTTTTGAGGAAGGTCTCTGAATTCAATTAAAGGTGTCAAACACTCATTTCATCAACGTACGAAGTGGAATGGAAGTCAGGTGAATAATGAAAAATGTCCGTATTATCCCAAAACTATCTAAGCCGAAATCAGAAGTTTTGGGGACCTAAGATTAGCCACTTTTTTTTAAAAGAATTTCAATCGTAAAGACCGAAAAAAAGGCTTTGATAATTTTCAAAGTTTTGTACTATCAGAGATCGAAGCAACTTCGAGTAAATGTCAAGAGTCGCTTTTGTCATCCAAGTTTGGTTTGAAACAAGGAAAAACACATTGTCAAAGCCAGTTGTGTTGTTTTGTGAATAAGTTACCAAATCTGTTTAACAAGAAAATATATCCTGCCCCACTTATCCAGTAAATATTTAACCCAGACGACTTAGCGCATAATAAACCAAATCAGCTCCATTAATATTTTTATACAAATTAGTATAAAATTAGCGTTTGCTGTATATTATAAAATGGTTTTTAACATTTTTTTTCCCTTTTTTGAAAATGAAGATTGATTTTGGAACAATACTGAGCTTGTTCGATTACAACAAATATATCAGGAATATACGTATTTTAGAGAGCTGTAAATTATAAAAAGTTGCTGAAAAGCTGTTGGTTTTTATATCTTTCTAACTTTAACATTGATTGCACGTACAGTGGTCATAAAAATGTACGAACACTTACAATTTTCTATAAAATATTATATTTTCGACTAATAATAATTAATATGTAGGAATTGTACATTTTTTAATAATACCTGCAACTTGCTCTTATTCGAATAACATAATCAATTTTTAAAACATATAACTATTATTTTGAAAAATTAATAATAAAAAACTTCTAAAAAAATTAAGCCACAAAAGTCTTCATACACATAAAAAAATCTTAAAATAGATTTAAATATATTGTGTTTCTTTCTTAATTTAGTTCTTAGAAGGATATCGTTTAGCGTCCACAGCAACTATTAAACGTCTTTTTTGGTATAGATTTCATCAGTTATTTATTTTTGTAATTTCTACATCGATATTCCTCCATTATTCTGGGATTATTGTTTTTTCTTCACGTTTTGTTTTTATGTGTCAAGTTTTCTCTTTTTAAATTCAAATTCTCACCAAATATGTTCTACTGGGCTTAAATGAATGACTTAGAAGGTATTTTCAGAATTTGGCGATAGTTATGGACACACCAGCAACGTACATTGAGAGCAGTGCGCTTGGCGACCTTCTCTTGGTGAAAAAGGAAATCGCCTCCAATATCCAAACTTTGGGAGGATAATTTCAATTTTTTCTTTAAAACATTTAAATAGAATTCAATATTCACAATGCTATCAAAAAGTACTAAGCGATCTAATCCTGATGCCGATTTACATCCCGCACAACACCTCCACCTTCATGCTTCACAGTTTCAACTAAATTCTTGGAATTATGTTTCAGAAAAAATTCAACTTTGACAGCAAACTATTTGCGATGACAGAAAACTCAAAATTTTTGGTTCCGACGGGTATACAATAATTTGGAGCAGAAAAGCCAAAAAATTTAGTTGGAACAAGAACACCTCCTTCTGCACGCTTCAGTATGGAGGAGGAGTTGTGGAGGTGCCAAAGGATAAAGTCATTGCAGTTGCAAGTGCAATGCAACTAATGGAAACAGCTAGATAAAGAAAATAGCTATTTAATTTTGCAGTTATGAAAATAACAAAATCCAACCTAGTGTGTTTAAGTTCATTTCCTATTCTTTGTTTGGTAACAACTACTACATTCATCGATTTCTTTGTTTATTCCGGAAATAACATCTGCAGTTCTGATACATCTTTGAACTCTCACAAACTTTTAATTAAACTATTAATCAATAAAAATAATTCTCTCTTCCCTCTGGATACGAAAGACATGTTATAGACAAGCTGACGCATCTCAAAAAATTGTTTATTTGTATCAAAGTTATGATGAGAATCCCAGAATAAGAGAAAAATAAAAAAATCGACGATTATTTTATCATTTTTGCTGCTACATATTATTCTTATCTCATTTTTCTTGGAAAAAATTTTTTTTTCCAGCAATAATTTGTACGCATTTTCACTTGGCTTTTTTAGATATTTATCTCGAACGTCAATGCTAACTGCAATTAAATTTTCCTCTCAGCTTTCTCCCGTATTCTAGAATCATTAAAGAAAATAAATCGTGATATGTTGTATATATTTAATTATTTAAACTATTTAAATCAGAACTTTGACTATTTTATAAAATGAAAATAAATATTTTTTAACTTGTCTTTTAAGGCTTACGTAATTTGAAAAATTTAACTTCATTAAAATTCTTTTTAATCCTTCCATCTAGATTGTTACATTTTTCAATCTACCCGTTCTTCACTATGAAGCAACACGAGGACTATTGAGGATGAACCTTGTAATTCTGAGCCGTGGTCAAGTGATGAGGTCCATACCTGAGCTGGCAACCCTCATCAAACTTCCATTCCACACCAAGAGGTGGACTCTGAACGACGACAGATTTAACGTGTAATTACCCTTCCACCCGGTGGATCTGCAATGGCACTAGATTTCGAGCCCGCAACTCCACATCTTTCAGCATGGGCTCACGGCCATAACCACTAGATTTCGAGCCCGCAACTCGACATCTCTCTCCACGGGCTCACGACCATGACCACTAGATTTCGAGCCCGCAACTCGACATCTATCGCCATGGGCTCACGACCATAACCACTAGATTTCGAGCCCACAACTCGACATTTCTCGTCATGGACTGACGACTTTGACCATTAGATTTTGAGCCCACAGCCTGACAACTCTGGCCACGGGCTCACGACCATGACCATTCGGCTACAGTGGCTATATGCTCATATTGACACTATATTTGATTATTCTATTTCAAAACATGTTTTTTCTCCCTTAAGCAAAAAGAGTGCTCATTTCTCCCTGCTATATGTATACGGAACACAGGAATTTTTCAAGGAGGGGTGTCCTGGGTCGAAAGTCCACAATTCTTGTAACATGCTCCTTTTGATTTTGTCGATTTTCGGAAACAAAAAAAACAGTAAAAAACTAATTATTAAATAAATAAATAGCATTAATTAATATAATTAATCATTAATAACAAATACTTGATTAAATTTTACTTACTATATACTTAGAATTATAATAAACCGGAAAAAAATCAAGGGCTTTGGGGGGTCCGGACTCCTTGGACACCCCCTTGTGTGCGCCACTACGGTGAGACATTCGGGAAAACTGATGGGTAGCGTGAGAATTAAGAAATTAAATAATTAATTTATTCGGCCCACAGCTTTTTTTTTCAATTTGTGTACAGTTGGTTACACGTTATTCAAACTATTAACTATTTCCATTCAACAGAATATGTTATTTGAGAAGTAAGAGGCAAACACAACCGCTCTTTCCAGTGCTTCAAGACAGACTATTTTTCCACTCCGTTCGGCTGGGGGCGGTTGCTTCTTACACCTCGAATTAAATTTGGGGTTCCGGCTCGCAGGAAGTGTTGTTTTCTTACTGCCATCGGTTGTCGGTGTGATGCTTAATGAAAGGACCTCGTAATATTTTAGGGGTGCGTGTGTGGACTTAGACGGAGTAATGCTATCGAAACATGTAGTGCCGGTTTATGCTCATTTTGCGCTCTGGGCGCAGAAGATCTACAGGCCCCATGGCCCCGGTAGATCGAAGGAAAACCTGATTAAAAGTCCAGCGGTATATAGGGAAGTCTATTTTGCCACTGCGTGGCGAAAAAGGTTACAACGTATAATCATTAGATTTTTATGAAAATACAAATTTTTCAAGCTTATTTACAAGGATTTTCTTAACGTTGTTTTATTGAAAAACATGCACTTTAATAAAGGCAATAAATTAACAACTAATTAAACGTGAGCTGCTAAGAGAATGATTCTCATATTTTAACTTATTTTGCGCAAGAAAATTTATAAATCAATTGCTTCTATTTTTTTCTGAAATTAAAATATTTATTTTCATAAAGCACATTGAATACATACTCAGAAAGTGTAAACCGATTCGTTAATTTCTAGAAATGAATCTCAGTTTTTGGGGGACGGGTTGAAAAGTTGCCCCACTCATGCCTTCCAAAATAACAGATGCGTTTTCCGCAGGACGAATGTGAAATTTTTGCAAAACTGCAGTGAAGTAATGAAATATTTCCATCATCGTGATCATCTCTCCGGGACATATTCGTCTCCCTGTAAGAGAATCGTAATAAAAATTAAATGCAAATTTAAGTCTATAAAAACTGACTATAGGGTTTGACACGGTTCAGGCGTCAAAAGTAAGTAAGCGGTGCACAGACGGAGAATATTAGGGCCCCCTGCAAAGTCAGGATTTGGGCCCGAAGCTGGATGTTACAAAGGATTGCAAAACTATAACATCAGGCTTTGGGGCCCCTAATTCAGACTATTCCTAATTCAGTGAGCTATGTTACATATTATATGTGCATCATTTAAAGATATTTATTAACATATATATATATGAAACGACGTTGGCCGGTTTTTGTATTTGTTGGTTTACCAGGGGTTTCACAGAAAACATCTTCATAATTAAATTTCATCTTGTTTATTCACACACACATAACATACGTAGACAATTCACGTTGTATTTCACAGATATTTGATAAGAACACGAAGACAGTCACTTATAACAAAAGACACAAGCAGCAGCGACATTTCACAAGACAAAGACAAAGAGAGAGATCACAAAACGCGCTGCAACTGGGTGGCTACATGTTTACTGAGAAATAAGAACTCTGAATGGTTAAAAGTGGTGGTATCTGCATGTATGTTTAAGTGGTATATGGCGGAACAAGGGACTATAGTCTATTTTCTTCAATCCGGAAAAAATGAAGATTGAAAACTTAAAGCAATTAACGATATCACTGATTGCCGATACCAGCAAAAACAAGAGTTAGTTTATTTGCTCTTTCGTTGTAGAAATCTTAAGCGTTATGAATGTCACTTTTTCTCTCTTAATAATACAGTTTATAGAAATTGCAGGAGTTTACAGACCTCTTGCTTGGAGCATCTACGAAAGGATATATATATATTTTTGACGTATTGTTTAATGATATTGATGGTACTTTCATATTTGGTAATTGTTACAGAATATTTCTTATCGTTTCTCTCGTCAATTATCAATACAAGTCTTGAAGATACGATCTAAACAAGGGGTTTCAATGGATTTGGATGTAATTGTGAAAGTGTTAGTAAAGGAGATTGGTTTTTAATTTATTTGTTGTCGTAAAACATTGACCCTGAAACGTTTCCTGCTGTAATATCGAATTTAGTGAAAATAAGTCAACGTGAAGTTCTGTGATTCTGTTCAGTAGTATTAAATATTACAATAGGAATTTACCAATAAATCCGTTGTACAATTGTTTTTCGCATTATTTTTAATAATTGCCTTTTGTATTAAATCTCAATTTAATAAGACATTTGTTTATCGAAACTCTCCATTTTGGTTGTTCTTTGTGTGATATTATATTTATATATATATATTACCTTTCATTGGAGATCATCCGATATTGATATGTAATGAGTAAACTGTATTTTTATGCTTTATATATATGAACTGTAATCCCCCCCTCTTTTATGTATTTTTAAAATTTTATTAAATGTGTGTATTGATTCACTCATTTATAAAATAGAATACTTTCGTTTCAAGTTTATTATGAAAATTTATGTTAATTGTAAATAAATGTGGAACATTTTGCTCATTATTTAGTAACTGAAGAATCCCCCCCCAATTTCTTTAACTATTATGCTTAGTATCTACTTCCACCAGCGGCGTACACAGGAATTTTTCAAGGGGAGGGTCCGGGGTCGAAAGTTCACCATTCTTGTATCATGCTCCTTTTGATTTTGTCGGTTTTTGGGAACAAAAAACAGTAAAAAACTAATTATTGAATAAATAATTACCATTAATTAATAAAATTAATCATTAATAACAAATACTTAATTAAATTTTACGAACTATATACAACTTCTAAATAAAATAAGTAAAAAAAATACAGATAATTTAGTAATGTATGCTGTAGAAAAACGGAATTTTAAGTGTTTCAATTTTAGTTGCGGAATTTTTATTATTTTTAATCTTGTGTTTATTTTCAGCTTAAAAAAACTAATTTGAATTTTTAGCATGAAACAAATAATGTACTAAAAATTAAAGCCGCGTGCTTTGTTTTAAAAGTGTACTATAATTCACATACTTTTTTATTTATTAGAAATCTCTTGCATAGAACATTGAATAGAATAAGATTTTTTAAAATTTAAGCAACTATACATATTAAACGTATTTTATCATCCGTAAAATAATAAAATTCAATCTACTTATTAAAATGAAATTCCAAGAATAATTTCCTTATTGGATTTTATGTGCATTTTAGTTGTTATTGTTCATTTTTTTTCTGCCAAATGTAATGCATTATAGGAAATAGATTCAATCGTATCTATATTTTACCTTATCTCACTACTAATTTCCTTAAGTGTTTTTATTTTCTTCGTTCTGACTTGTTTTACAAAACTTTGAATGGAAGATTAAGAGTTTTCTTACGTTGTTTAACTGTATTTTATATTTTAATTACTTAGATTGTAACGCACAGTTTTACTTAGATTGTAACGCAAGTTTTAATTTAAATCAGTAATTTAACTTGAGCTGGTAATTACACTGCAATTAGAAAATTATAAACTTTTTTCTTGAACACTGGAATTTTTTTTAAAAAACATTTCTTACATTTTGCATTTTTGGTGTCGAATTACATTGAAAATTTTATCTATTCTATCACATTAAATTGAGATTTTCCCTAGTTATACTACTGGTCAAAACATGTAAGACTGGGGATAACATTTGAACAGCTTGAAATTATACTCCTTGGAACTAGTTTGATATCACGGGGCATGGCGTCAAGGCTTTCTTGGCGTGATTCCTTTACAGCACTGCTTGGCGCTGTAAAGGAATCACGCCAAGCACGCTTGTTGCTGCTGGAATGGAATCCAAGATGGAGGCCTAGCGGTTTCAAATCGTCAGGAAGTTAATTTTAAACAATTGTTTTGAAAAATATTGAAATGCATTTCAAATGAAGAAAAAAGGAAGAGATTGAGAATAATCAAGATCTCACAATCAATTAATAATGAATATCAATATAATATTATAAATAGGTACATGTACTACTAATAATATTATGCAGTATATAATAATAAATCATATTATATAATTTAATAGTAATCATATATATATATATATATATATATATATATATAATATTCATATAGTATTATCTAATAATAATTATTTAATAATCATATAATATAATTTATAAGTAATTATGAAAAAATAATATAATCACCGTATTGTAAAAAAATATAAATTATGCATAAGAATACTCATATAACATAATAATTATAAATAGGTAACAAGTAATAATTAGAAATGAATAACAAAATAAGAATTATAAATACATAACATAATAATAATTACAAATAAATAACATAATATGTAATAGTATTTATAAGTAAATATAATAAAAGACAACTATAGCATAAATAACGAATATTAACACATAAAATTATAATTGTATTTTATTTTTCATAAAATAATTCAAATGCAATGCAAATGGTTAAATTTTTAAAGAAATCGAATTTAAATCATCTGAAATTGTTGGGTTACCGCTTGAAAAAACCAATAAAAATTAATTCTAATATACGTTACCCCCATGGTTACCACATCGCCAGACGATAAGGATATTAAGGTAACCATATTGTAATGTTATTGCCCATTTTGGCGAACATAAACAACAACTAAAACCTAAAGTAGAAACGTCATATACATTTAATGACAGTTGCTAAGCCTCAAGTACATCAAATGGTACTGCCCGAGTTGAGTCTTTCGATTTGCCTTTCGGAATAAGAAAAAAATATAAGTGGACGCAACACTAAGTTTTTTTCCCATTTCAAACATATAAATCAATAAATTATGAGAATTTAATAAATGCTTTCTCATTTTAAAATATGTCATACGTAATAAATGTAATTCAAATGTGGTGTTGATTTTCATATATTCTCCACAAAATTATTTAAGAACGTCCAGTGTATGAAGGAATTGTAAGTTGGCAGTATTCTTTATTTTCCCCAGTTTTTTACTGTGTTCATCCCTGAAATGGACAATTTACAGTTTTTACTATATGTTTTTGTTTTTAACTGGCAACACTCATGTAGAATTTATTGATAGGTATAGGTCTGATATGGCCCCTTATATGCTGTAGAACCGGAAAAGGTTTTTAATTACTAGTCTTTTCCCTGTATAGAATAGAATGACGATTGTTCTAGCATAATAAGATATGGATCATCGACAAAAAGAAAACCGTCTGAAAATTTGTTCATTTTCTTTCTGAGATTGATAGTTTAATTAATAAGCTTTAAGTGTTTAACTTTAAAACAAATTTTTCAAAAACGCCTCCCTGAGATAAAAAGTATCTGAAAATGTAAAAAGGCAGATAATGACCTTATAAGAAGGATTATTTTATTAGTTCCAGCGCTTTCGATGTTTTGTTTCAGACGACGATATATTATCAAAAAATTAAGACACTGAAAATTACTTTATGTTAAATATACGAAATGTAGTTTTGCAATTTTATCTGGTTTGTAACACTGTTAAACAATGACTTTTCGATTTTATTGTTGTATCGGCCACTTATCCTGCCAAGTATTTTCTCGCCATATTGATAAATTCACCAAATCTGGTAACCCTCCTGAATTTCTGTATCAGTGAAGTAGAAGTTGGATCGTTGCATGTTGTGGTAGGGTTGCTACTCCAAAAAACAACAGGAAAAATTGGCGAATTTTCAAAATTTGGTGGAGAAGTGACCGATACGACAATTTCACCCAAAATTTAACACCAAGAAGTATGTCTCTAATATGTAGCGTAATTTGCACTGCTTGACATTAACAAGATATGCGGAAGGTTAACATTACGATGCATGCGCATATTATGTGCACTGGTTGTACCACTTACAAACGATATTTAAAAGGCGGGGTTTTAAGTGCCTTGCCACCATTTTTTATATTGAATTTTTCCATAGGCCTCGTTGAAAAATATGGAAAATAGCTGAGTATGTCTCTGAATTGCAACTAGGAATAATTATAGCTTATCCTTCCAAGTAACCGTTTCTAGTATTGGAACTAATCAAGCCAAAATATGGCTTAAGTGGTGAGTGTAGGAAGGACTTATCGATGGATGGAAATAATTGCATCAGCATTGTCACTTTACCATGTGTGAGAACAAGCATGTTTTACTCATGAAAATGATGAGTCATACTGTAATATCAAGAATCCGAGTATAAGAATTGGAACTCCTATCAAATTTAACTGGAGGGAGTGCAGCCCAGTGCTGCGAGGATCATCACGGGCCTTAGATATAGTTTCCCTATTGGCATAGTTCCGACGAGGCAGACATTCAACCTCTGAATAGGAGATTCGAAGTCAACTCATATAAGTATTTTAACAAAATTAAAAGCTTTGGTTCACATTTAATAGATTTTCTTCTTTCATTTTAAACTGGACAAGTAACTGACGTTTAAAAGCGAGACAGTCCACTTAATTACATGTGGAAACTTGGTTTTGTTGATTTTAATGTTGACACATCTACACCTTTTAGCCTTTTTTCCGGGAGGAATTATTGATCAGTATTCCCAAGCATAGTAGCCATCCGGAATTACTCAGACAGTTGGCACTTGAAGTCATAAATGACATACCCTATTAAGCATTGATTATTTACACAGACGGTAGCCGTTCGGATACGGGTAAAGCAGGGAGTGGTATATTTAGTAACACTCTCGGGAGTGATGTTAAAATCAGCATCAGGAATTCTGACCACTGTTACGTCTTTAGATCGAAACTCATTGCTATCAGTGGAGCTCTAGATCTTGCTCTCAACTCTAATAAGGACAGTATCTTAATCCTGACAGACAACAGGAGCTTCATCCAATATTTGAAGAATTGGCCAAAGATTATGGACAGTACTACTCCTGATATTATTTCCAAATTGGCTAGGCTTGGTCAGAGGAAACGAGTGTGTCTCCGGTGGATACCGTCTCATGTGGGTGTGCCAGGGAACGAGGCAGATGATGAGCCAGTTGGTAGGGACTGTGATCTCCCTAACCCCAGTCTCTCTGTCTTGAGACATTCTGAAATTCAATCCCTCCACAGAGCTAAAATGATTCTGAGCGAAACCCTCCTGCTCACCACTGGTATACAGCTAAGAATCCTGACCTATGTCTACAGTGCAAGAGATCCAGGACTCTTCAAATGGCCTTGGAAGCGGTCACTTGCATGGTATGATCTTTGTGCAGGAGGTAAAGTCTTAACCTGTCCCTGCTTCTCCTGCTCAGCTTCTGAACTTCTGGAGCATTTCCCTGGGACAGTTGTTTGTAGATCAAGACCTGGTTTGTGATATTCTTACGCGGAAAGGGCAAATGGACTTGGTGTAGGCTTTCCTGCTCCAAGAAGATTTGAAACAACAGCAGACTGTTGCTTAAAAATTTGAGACAGCCTGTTCATTCGATACCATCTTCAGGAGAGGGAAATTTCGGTAAGGCTTTTATTACTGCAATTACCTTTGACAGTACATCATTAACTTAAGCTGCTACAATGGTGCAGAAAACAACGAAAATAAGCAAAGAAATCCTGATACTGCGAGCAAAATCACATCTGAACGAAGTAATTTCACAGCTTAAGATTGCTATAACACTTGCACTATACATCACCACACCATTACTTCTGATGTAATAGCTTGAAATGTCATCGAATTGTACTTCCGCACCCCCTACGGCCGCGGTAGCCGAGTGGTATAGGCATCGGATCGTGGCTGGCTTTGTCACGAGTTCGAGCCCAGTACCACTAAAGACCCGCCGTGTAGGGCAGCGATGCACGCTAAATCTGTCGAGAGCTGAAACGTCCTCCCGTTGGTGTGGTGTGGTAGTTAGGAGAGGGGGTGCCAGCTCAGGTGTCGTCCACGTCACTTGACCATGGTTCAAAATTACGTGGTCCGTCGCCAAAAGCCCTCGTGCAGCTGAACAGTGCGACGTTAATCTTCACTTACTCACTCACTCCGCACCCCCTACTATGCTTTGCCATTAGCGTCAACAACTACTTCTATGTTTAAAGTTTTGGAATTTGTGATTACTTACCATTAAAACTTCCCGATTGCCAAGTTTCAACAGAATAATGTGAGAACGCGAATGGCCCTCGACTCTTAAGGATTTTTTGTTTCTCGTAAGATTTCATTAACTATTTTGGCTTGTGAGTTTCACTGATCATTCAACCTTCAAACTCATATTCGATGATAGTCAAATGACTGGCCGAACATATAGCACCCTTAACTACGCCGGAAGAAGTTAGGCAGCACGTAGAATATCATTTGGAATGACATACCCCCAAAAAAAAAAACATTCAAAACCACTTTACTTCAATGTCGAGTCGTGTCTAGTCCTTGCCAGCCATGCCTACATAGTTTACAGATTTTTTCGAACGCAGATGGTTAATCGAGTTGTTATTTCATCTTTGCATTTGTTGATTCTTGCCCAATAAATTTAGATTTGAAATATCTTGTCTTTCAAACTGATGCAGTTTGGATGACCATCATTGTAGTTAAGTGGATGTCTCTATGTATTTAGTTCTTCAATTAAT
Organism: Trichonephila clavipes; assembly: GCA_019973935.1. Taxonomy (NCBI): domain Eukaryota; kingdom Metazoa; phylum Arthropoda; class Arachnida; order Araneae; family Nephilidae; genus Trichonephila; species Trichonephila clavipes. Next base: position 33,162 of record BMAU01015965.1, read on the forward strand.
CTTTATTAATTGTAAATCATACAATGATACAGGGGAATTATTATCTATGAATAACGATTTTAAAGTTTTTTTCATATGGATAATACTTAGTACGTATATAGAGATGAGAGTTTTTCGCATTTCTTTATGAAAAACACTAAGTTAATATTGTTTAATACAGAAGTTTCTTCGTGATTTTCGGAAATGGCCAAGGATCTGCATTTGAATTAATCAAATTTCTTCTACCAAGAAAATCGAAAACAAATATGACTTAAGGTATCCGACTACTTTCGGAACCGTGATTTTAAAAAAGCGTATAAATGGATAATTTTCATGATATTTAGTGTCTCTTAGATTAGAATACATGTATAAAATTGTTTTAAGAACATTTTGACAAAAAAATATTTAAATACAATATTTTGGCAAAAAATTAACTTAGAATAACCTTTTTTTCAAAATGTTCTCCTTTTGTGAAAAATGTTTCTAAAATAATAAAATTTTACTTATATAAGTTTGCTTATGAAGTAAAGACTTCTCTCCAGAGAGTCTAAACTATGATTTTTGAAAAATTCACATTATTTTCAGAGTTACAACCGATTGAAATAATTATCCGCGTTTTTTTCTTAAAATTATTCCCCTTTTTTGTTGTAAAACGTGGATATAAACCCACTTCTAAGTTATATATTTCAAACATTCTAGTTGAGCCTCTGTGCAGAGGTCTGAGCTATATACAAGCAAAATATTATTACAATAGAAGCATTTTTCACAAAAGGAAAATGTTTTGAAAATTGGTCATTCTATGTTAATTTTTTGTCAAAATATTGTACTTAAATAATTTTTTATTGTAATACTATTCTTAAAACAATTTTATATACATTTTCTAATCTAAGTGACACTAAATATGATAAATATTATCCATTTATACGCTTTTGCAAAATAACGGTTCCGAACGTAGTCGGATACCTTAAGTGTGTTTGTTCAACTATACTATAGTTTCATTTCAACCAAGATATTTTATTTGACTTTTTTGAGTTTATTAAATAATTTCGTTAAAAACATTGATATGTCGTGGCTGATAAATAAATTTGCCAAAGGAACTGTATTTTTTGGTTTTTGTTTATGAATGTATAAATGGTATGACATTCGTCACTTAATGATTTTTAATTTAAATTAATGACCCTCTAAGCCAGGAATCGACAATCAATACGTATTTATTTTGCAGTAAATTGCATAGTAACTCAGTCGCATAAAATGCATAAATGGTAACGTTTTTACTTAAAAAAAATATTTTCAACAAGAATATCTATAAATATATACTATATTCCGCATGCAGTTGAAAATACTGGCTGATTCTAGCCCTTGAATTTATCTCGGCTTTTAATTATGAAATAGTTTGAGAAATCGGGATGATTTAGAGCTTTAAACGGTATGTGTATTGAATGTTGGTGGAAGAATTGTGTGCAATGCACGAAACTTTAGAACTCTTAACTAGTGTCGAGGACGTTTATAGGCATGATGCGCTGGACTTTGACCTCTGCGAGAAAGAGGCCTTGTCTCGCTCTCAACCTGGCTTGAACCAGATCATGATCCGAATAATGTTCATCATCAAATGTTATTTTCGGATATATTCTCCAAAAAACTGGGAGTTTCAAACTGTATGCCAACTGGTAACAGAGGAAAAACTGCATTATTATGCCATGTACATCTTCCGTGTTCAGACCTAGACTCACTACTATTACTCACTATTACTCAGTTGCCTGAAAGGCAACAATCATTCAAGTCGGTTTGTGAGATTGTGAGTCACGCATATTTATTTGTGACGGATTATCGTGTGTGCACTAGTATTTGACAATGTATGCTATACATTGTGTACTTAAATGGGTGGCAGGTGGGGCCTACTTTTGCAGAGGGCCCCAGGAAGATTTAAAACATCACTTGGTTATACTTCTGAAGCTATTATGCAATAAGAGGAACTCGAGGCGTAATTGAATTTAATGTGCTGCTTTGTGATTCTACTCGCTTGTTGTTGGTGGAATTGTCCGTGATTTGTTGGCTGTGTGTTTTTCCGTTTAAATAATAAAAGATGAATTTTGTTTCGTATTTTTACACTTTTTAAGTACATTAGATGAAGTATCTTGAATAGACTATTGTAAAATAATGCGTTACCTATTGAAAATGGTACGTAGCTGTCCAGTCTTCTCATTATTGTACTGCCATCCTTGTGCAGAAACCTTTCGGGTTTGAAGATTTCCGGATTTTCCCAGTATTTAGAATCGTTATGGAGTGCATAAATATTAGACATAACGTTTGTGTCTTTTGGTATGCAGTAACCACCAATAGTTGTATCTTCACTTACTCTGTAAGATAAATTGATTATAAAATTTTAGAAATTGCTCTAAAAATAACTTCAAAAAGCGCGTCTTTGTTTAAGAACAAAAAATAACAAAATAAGTATTTTATCAGAAATCCTGAATTTAAAACAACAATCGTGAAAACTATGAGCCACTATAAACACAATGATACAGAAATTAAGTCATAAACTAGCTGCATGGCCCGGTGTTGCACGGGTTTTCTCTACTTTTATAAATTGTACCTTCCCTTCACAAAATCAGCACTTCCGATATTCTTTTTCAAAATTACTTTGTTCTTTTTACCCTCTCGGGCGTTGTTAGGGCTTTTATCGAGTGTATAACTCAAAAGTACCTGTTTCGAAATTTTTTCACTTTTTTTCTTTGTCAGTTGAGTTGAGTTAATATTAACGTCGCACTGTTCAGCTACACGAGGGCTTTTGGCGACGGACCACGTAATTTTGAACCATGGTCAAGTGACGTGGACGACACCTGAGCTGACACCCCCCTTTTTTTTCTGTCAGACAGGTTTGTGCAGGAACATTTTTGAATGCATAACATATTGTCATAGAAATTCCCCTCTCGCTATCGGCCCTTTCTGGTGTGTGTGATTTCTATGTTAACGTCATTACAAAATTCTCGTGGTAATTTCCCACAATTGATTATTACTGCTCATTTAAAATTTTGGCTACCGCTGAAGACCCACTGTTAAGAGAAGCGATGCACGTTGAATCTGTCGAGAGCTTAAACTCCTAGCGTTTGTTGTGTGTGGTATGGTATTTAGGAGAGATAGATGCCAGCTCAAGTCTCATCCTCGTCACTTGACCATAGTTCAAAATTTCGAAGTCTGTCGCCAAAAGCTCTCGAGTAGGTGAACAGTGCGACTTTAATATTTACTCAGTCACTTTGCAATTTTTTAGCCCCCGGAAACAAAAATGTACTTTTTTTTAAAAAAATATTTGTAAGTTCAAAAAAGAGAAAAAAAATAGAAATATTTATAATTTCAAAATTTCACAACTATATTAAATGTTGAATTAAAATTGTAAGCATTTTTTTAAATGTTCGATACACGGGAAAAAAGTTTCAAGCAATTACTTTTATAAATGAAGAAGTTATAAAAAATTTGAATTTAATAAGTAGTTATTAAATATTTAAAATTTAAATATTTTTTAAAAATTTGTAAAAAAAAATTTAGGCATTTCATTTTTTAAATCACTAACTCTAAAAGATCCAAGTATGAGTTTTTTAAAAATCATTTTAATATAAACGCATCGATATTGATTAATTTTAGAAAAAATCATTAAATATGTAAAGTATCGTTATTGTGTAAAAAAAAAGAAAAAAAAACATACCGTATCGAGAGAGAAAGGCGAAATAAATTATCTTTCCAATTACAAAATTGTTGGCGAAGTTATTAAATTCACGAATGAAATTTTTAGTATTTTTTAAAAAATCATAAAAATTAAGTTCTGACGTTGTTTCGAACCCTGGTACAAACGGTAGTAATCAAGCGCTCTGCCGAACGCGCCACGAAATTCTTGGAATAAAGGAGTGAAAAGACTTTTAAAATAAAAGGAAGAGATATTCAATTTCACCAAATCTGGTGATTTTCAATATTTATATATATAGGTATCTTCTTTTCTAGTGTAACCTTCATCAAACGTGACGTGCACAGGGAAAAAGAGTCATTTGATGATTTTAAATATTTATAGGCCTCTTTTTTTCTAGTGTAACTTTTCATCAAACGTGAAGTGCACAGGCAAAAACAGTCATTTGGCGCAAAACAAGTTTTCGCCGCCAAACCCTTGGCTATTGCAAAATTGCGTTATTTGTTAAAGTTTTAATTTTTTTACAGCTTCATTTTTAAGTTAATGCCTTCAAACTTCATTTTTCGATTGCAAACCACGGTAATTTTTAAACAAAAAATTTTAAAAAAAATACTACATTGTGTTTGTGTGATTAACTGTCGCAAAGAGGGTAAAAAACGAAAAACACAATTTTTTTTTTAAAAACCGTAATTTTTAAACAATTTTTCCAATCTTTGTACAGATTACGGATAACATTGTTCTACACACGAAAAAAAGTTTCATGAGATTATTTTTTATAAATAAAGAAGTTATGAAGTATTTAAATAAAATTTGGAGTACTTTTTGAGAAATCATAAGAAAAAAAGTTTTTGACATTTTATTTTAAATATGACTGATTCTCTAAACGAGAAAAGCATGAACTTTTTTAGTGTAGAATATCATTTCATTAACGCGAAAGAAAATGTAAATGGAACGATTTAGAAGTCATTTTCATAAAAACGATTTCGATTTTGACTCCTTTTCGAAAAAATCGTAAGAACTAGAAAATATTATTAATTTGTAAAATAAATTATACCGTATCGTGGCGAAGTAAATGATCTTTCCGATTCTGTAATTATTTTTGTCTGAGTCTCATAAAAATAAAGATCGTGTTTTAAAAACGCTTGGATAAAACAAAAATTTTCAACTCCCAATTTTTCATTCAGTTTGGTGGAAGAAACAACACGCAGGAGTAAAACAAACGTTTTTTAATTAATATCTTTTTAACTAATTGCAATATTGGAATATGGTAAAACCGGATTCTTCGGATCATTTCCGATCTTTTGGTACCTTCGGCGAGTTTCTGCATCGTGTGGTTCGTGAGAAAATTGATGTACATACATTTATTTACCTACGAATTTTAAGTGTAGATTAGTATCAAAAAAGAATATATACTAACATTTATTAAATATTAAGATATATTATGAATGTGATAAGAAAAAATTCCATTTATTCAGAATACCTTTAAAAGCTTTTTTTTATTTTATCTTTAGACTTTTAATAAAATAAAGTTACATATTGAGTGCATTATACAAGTTCCTTTAAACAATTAATGAAATGCTTCTGTTCAATGCAAATTGTATTTGATCTTCTTTAAAATCTCTTTGGTCACCCATGTTTTAACTTAAAATTCTTCGTTAATGATTTCCTTAAAAAATAATTCGTAATTTATTAAAAAGAAACTAACATTTAAAATTATTAAATTATTATTTATATATTAAAAACACCATCGCTTGTAAAAATTGCCTCATTTGTGAATAACACATGAGGCGTGAAGTTCGGTTATTATGCTGATTCCTGCAAGATCCAAGGACAGAATACAAAGTCCCGACGCATCTTTTGCATGAAATTTTTGAAAATTTTCCTTAATCCCTCTTCAACGATGTCAAGCTTGTTTTCGTGTCAATAATCGAAGTTTTGAGCATTTATTGTAAGAATTAATGTAAAAATTATTTTGTAACCATATTGAAACTGAACACTAATGTCACAAAATTTTTCAAATGTTAAGTAAATATTTTATTTTATATAATAATAAATGCACGATTTTCTTTTCCTATAAGGTAGAAGTGGGCAAATAATGGCCCACGGGCCACATACTGCCCACTAAGACAGCCAGGAAACCAAATAGACAGAACGTGTTCTCTATATTTGGGTCAACATATAGTATTTGCGAGGAAGGGTTTTTTTCCATGAAGATCAGCAAGAATAAATAAACACTCCAGTCCAAAATTAAGGTCAGAAGCATAAAATCTGTGAAACCTGATCAACTATTTACTGTGTTGCCATGAAATTTGGCATAGAGACATAATACAATGCGAGAAAGAATACAGCAAGACAAAAATATGGAAAAGATTTTAACTGTGAATTAAGACACGTCATATTAAAAAGTGTGAAATCATGAATCAGAGATAAAGCATTTACCTCGGGAAAAGTCAGTAGAATATGGAGTGTGACCACTGTGAACTACTTACAAACCTCACAACGAGCTGCCATACTATGTATAAGGGTGTCAATAAGTATTTGTGACAAGAAAGCTAATTTTTCTAAAAGCGTGATTTTTAATTCCTTGGAGTCCTGGAAGGGGAGCTCCACTGAAAAATGGCTTTTCGCACAACTTCCCAAACGTATTCAATAGAATTGTGATCCGGAGACTACGAGAGTCAAAGCATACGGCAAATATCCTCTCCTTCATGAAATTCGTCAACAATGTGAGTTCTGTATGGCCGTGCATTACCATCCATAAAAATGTAGTCCGGGCCCATAGCACCAAGAAATACCTTACATAGGCTTCCAGAATCTCCTCCCTATAGCACTGTGAGCTGACAGTACCACAGTGGTGTACCTTTTGTGTAGTGGTATGTCACTACATACAAGGATTCCTTTCCCATCAAATCTACAGATTTTTGTTATGTTAGAGAGATATAAGCGAGCTCTTCTCTCCAAGTGAAGACTCGATCCGAACCACTTTGACTAATACATTTCAATGCATTATTGAAAAGAATACGTCACCATTCTTGTGGTTTCCATGACTGATGTTTTCATCTCCACAATATCCGGTCTTGCCTGCTGGATGCAGTCAAAAGGACGTACCAGACTGGACCCGGGTGTAAAGGCCAGTTTCTGCAAGACGGCTGTAGATTGTTTGTATGGAAATTCTTCCAAACACAATAGCAAGTTCATGAGAATGCTGGGGAGCCGTTGTTCGCCTATGTTGTAGTGCGCTTAATGCTAAGTAACGATTCTGTGCGAATGTCGATGTTCTTTGACGACATTGGCCAATCTTCCTTTGTGATAGTACCACTTGTTTGGAATTGATTCCATAACCGAGATATCACTTTAACCATCGAGACTGGCCACCGTCAAGCCTGCCAATGGCTCTCCATCTCAAGGAATCATCTAAGAAATTATGAGAAGTTATTCTCACTGCAAACAGACTAACTTCTTTGTTTTAATGAAATATTCACAAAACTTGAGGCGAAATTCCCATATGCCTGAACAGTCTCAATCCAGTAGTTATGCAAAAACTAATGCTAAACAACTTCTTTTCCTAATCTGAAGGTTTATATCGTATCAAACACAAATTCTATCAGTTTTACTGGAGGCATTCTTAAATTATGACGAAAAACATGTTTGTGATCCGAATTTTGAACATGAGTATAGATACAAGTTGGCTGAAATTAACTCTCAGGGTTGTGATAAGAATTACAATAAGAAATCTCACTCCCAATTTTCAAAAAAATTGTAGACAAGTGGGATAGGGTCCGGCTGTCTCATTAAACTGATTCTAAAATTAAATGTTCTTGCATTTATATATATGAAATTAGCATAGTAAATAAATTGAACAAAATTGCCACTATTTAACTTGATTTATATTTACTGATTTTTATATGGAACAATTCATACCTTTTCTAAAGTGCAAAGTTAAATAATGAATGTAATCAGTAGCACAACGTACACCCCCGCAATTCCCACATCACGAGGAGGACCCAGAGTTCTAGGGAGCTTAAAGCCTGACTGACGCCAAGTACTTACCGTTTGTGAGACCCGGCATGGGGTCCCAAACCCTACTTTGCAGGGGACCCTAATATTCTCCGTTACGCCACTGAATATAATCGTTTTAAAGACGCGTAGCCCTCCATTATCTTCCGCTTCCACAATTTTGTCCTCCGGCCGAAGCATGTGTCCACCTTTGCCATGAGGAGAAGAAAACGTTTTTGTACACTGAAGAGCCAAAAACCTGGTACAGGATTACGTATGCAAATAAAGAGATATGGAACCAATCAGAGTACGGCGCTGCGGTCGGCAAAGCCTATATAAGACAACGAGTGTCTGGTACAGTTGTTAGATAGGTTATTGCTGCTACAATGATGGGTTATAAAAATTTAAGTGAGTTTGAACGTGGCGTTGTAGTAGGAACACGAGAGATGGGACATAGCATCTTTGAGGTAGCGATAAAATTTGGATTTTCACGTACGACCATTTTATGAGCGTACTGTGAATATCAGGAATCCGGTAAAACATCAAATTTACGGCATAGCTGCAGCCGGAAAAAATCATGCAAGAACGGGACCAACGACGACTGACGAGACTCATTAAGCGTGACAGACGCGCAACTCTTCCGCAAATTGCTGCAGATTTTAATGCTAGGCCATCAGCAAGTGTCACCATGCGAACCATTCAACGAAACATCATCGATATGTGATTTCGCAGCCGAAGATAACCCTGTTGACTGCACGACACAAAGCTTTACGCCTCGCCTGGGCCCGTCAACACCGACATTGGACTGTCGATGACTGGAAACACGTTGCCTGGGCTGACGAGTTTTGTTTACAATTGAATAGAGCTGATGGACGTGTACTGGTATGGAGACAACCTCACAAATCCATGAACCCTACATGTCACCAAGGAACTGTTCAAGATGGTGGAGGCTCTGTGATGGTATGGGGCATGTGCAGTTGGCGTGACATGGGACCCCTAGTACGTCTAGATACGACTCTGACAGGTGACAGGTACGTATACATCCTGTCTGATCTCCTGTACCAATTCAGGTTCATTGTGCATTCCGATGGACTTGGGGAATTTCAGCAGGACATCGCGACACCCTACAAGTCTAGAATTGCTACAGAGTGGCTGGCCACCAAACCCCCCAGACATGAACAGTATTAAATATATCTGGGATTCCTTGCAACGTGCTGTTCAGATGAGATCTCCACCCCTTCTCTTACTCCTACAGATTTACGGACAGCCATGGTGGAGTTACATGGTGGAGTTCATGGTGTCAGTTACCTCCAGCACTACTTCAGACATTAATCGAATCCATGCCACGTCGTGTTGCGGTACTTCTGCGAGCTCGCGGGACCCTGCACGATATTAGGCAGGTTTACTAGTTTTTTTGGCTCTTCAGTGTATATGTGCGCTATACATATTGAAGATAAACTAATAATACTTATCCATACCTATGTGGGGCTCCTAAGGGTACTATAGTTTTCCATCTCAGTACTTCTAGTGTTGCAGCGTAAGTGTAAGGAACTTGCATTCTCTGAGTCCAATTTAATCGACCATCTTTACCCAAGACATCCTCAATCTCCTTGTGGATTTTCTTTTGGATTTCGGGATAATATGACATAGCCAAGAACAGCCATTCCAAAATTGCTCGTGTAGGGTCACTTCCTCCGACTACCAACGTTTGAGCAGTGCTTACTAAATTTTTTTCTGAAATTAACGGAGAAATTTTGATTAAAATATATCGGAAAGAAATGATTGTTAGAAATATTGTTGAACGTATTCACATGTGAATTTCATAATTTATGATACAAAGTGTGGCACAGAAAAAAGCGAGACCAAGTGTGTAGCTTGAATAAATTACAGTTTTAAAAAACTAAAAAACACCCTTTTATAGTTAATCGGACTAAATTGTAACTCAATCTTTTAGTCACCAAATCTAGAATAAATCGTCAAATCTGGAAATGGGATCTGGAATTTGTCGCCAGATGCGGGATGGGATCTGGAAAAGAGAAATCGTTAGTCCTGATGATCCTAATCAGAACAATGGAACAAAAGTATTAAGTTATTGTATTGTCATGGGACCTGAACAAGTGAGCAAAATTTCAAATTGATCTGACCTTTTAAAGCGGGTAAGAATTGAGTTCAAATATTCCGTTACATACAAGTGAAACTTATAAAAGGGTGTTAAAAAGAGTGGAGATGACAGCAACTGTTTTGGTGACGTCATCCCACGCACCTCCCCTATCCATGCGGCCATTTTCGACTTAACTGATAGCGCCAGTTAGGATTAATGCACCATTGAGTGAAAACGTTTAGCAGCATTCTACCGGAAAAATGCCTAATGTAAAAACCGAACAGTGAATCAGCATCAAGTTCCACAAGAGGTGGAACTGAAACATTTCAAATGATAGCTGAGGTTTATGGAGATGATACATTGTCCCGTGTATAAGTGTTTGAATGGCATAAGTGGTTTTCAGGAGGAAGGGGCAGTGTGGGAGATGATGGTGCTGACTCCAAAATTCAAGGCATTATTAAATATCTTTTTCGGCATTAATGAAATTGTAATTATTGAGTTGGTTCCCAGTGGTCAGACTGTTTATCAACTTAACTGCATTGAAATACTAAAAAGACTCCAGGAAAACATTAGGACAAAATGTCTACTGTTGTGAAGTGCTGGAAGGTTATTACACTAAGACAATGCACCCTCTCACATGGCCCTATCTGTCATGCAGTTTCTGACCAGCAAAAATATTACTCTGATGAGGAATTCTCCTTTTTCACTTGATTTGGCTCCATGCAGTTTTTTTTATGTCTTACAGTTTATTTAAAGGGGACCCATTTTACCTTAGTTGAAGAGGTTCTGTCAAAAACGGAAAATCTCCTGAAATACCCCATCCAAAGATTTCGTTCCAGAACTCTTACCAGCTATGACAGCACCGAATGTAGATGTATGTCAATGCTGAAGATGACTACTTTGAAGATGACAACGTCATGGAGAACTTATTCTGTAAGTAAAAGGAATTATTGGACCATTCTCGATTTTTTTTTCTATCACATATTTCGTATTCCTAAAAAACGAGGAAAACAGTGACCTTTTATGAATGATTATTTGGAGTTATGGAACTAAAACTAAACACATATGAAATGATGATTAATTGTAAAAATAACGATTTTCTTATGCGTGAAAAATATTCGCTTCAAAAAAATAATTAAATAAAAAAAAGTGTTTAAAAGCAAAATATTTAGAATAATATGTATTTATAACTTCCGGATTATTGGAACAAAAATTATTAATAATTTACTATTATATATTTTACAAATAATTTTTTGAGTGTCTTGAATGCTGGTTATTGTAATGAAAATGTTTACTAACTTGCATTCGAAAGTGTAAAGTAAAATTAATATTTTGATAAAACAAAATTCCTTTGCGATGAATCAGTTAAAGTACTTTAGTTTTTTGCATCGAATATATAATATATATAAGATTTTTCCCCTAACCAAATAGGCAAGCATTTTTTACCATTAAAATAAGTTTTGACTCCTTTTTCTTCCAGCTTTTGCATTTCTTGAAGGTATCCATCAATAAATATTTCTTCATTTTGTTCTGCTGGTGGAATTTCTTTGCGACATTTTATTTCTGTTCTGAAAGCAAAATAATTAAATATTTGAATCGCTATTTACTGGTGTGAAAGGCATATCCTAGAGAAATTCATTTTTCTGAAACCTTATATCAACGGAAAATTCATTTTCTATGTTAAATATTCTAAGCAAGAATAAGAAAAATTAGCCAAATTTAGGAAGAGAAAGGAAATACTTTTTTTAAAAACAAATTTAAGTAACTTTCTTTGCTATAATCAACAAAAATTATACAAATAAAACTGTTTAAAATTAAACAAACTTTTTTGTGTCAAAGAACTTCATAGCTTATCTCAGTGTTGTACTTTATTTGAATATTCGTACATACATTTTTCTCAAAATTATTTTTCTTACGTTAGAAATACGATATAAATTTTGTTTGAAAGTCACAAAATTCTAAAATTTGATTTTTTAATTTTATTAAAACAATTGCTCATAAAGTTTTAATGACTTGAAATTTTTTTTCAAAATTTCTCTAAAATGCTTTTTTAATATTTGTTTTATGAAACTGAACTCAGTGGCACAACAACCCATGACGGCCCAAAACCGACTGTGCCCATCTCAGGTTTCATGACCGTAGACACTGAAGCGCACGAGCAGATGTTACAGTCAGGTAGTCAGGCTGACGCGAAACACCCATTGTTTAGTTCCCAGGGAAGCTTGCACTCATTTATCGACCCACGGAAGGGATGCAAAGTTAGGTCGGTTTTGCCCAGTCCACCGTTTATTTGTTTTATAAATTTATTAAATAGAAATTTTTTTTTAATTTTACAAACATTTTTTTCTTGTCTATTGTTGATTCAGTTAAAAAAATCAAAGTATCAAGTGCTTTAATGTTAATTTGTGTACACATTAAAGGAAAACATTATTTCTAATTTTAAATCACATGGAAGAATTTAAATATACAAGAAAAAAATTTTAATAAAATTTAACAACTCAAAAAAAAAAAATCCGAATGTTTTTCAAAGACGTTTTCTGCATGTAAAAATTCTCCTTAAATTGCATTTATATTGAATTCCGGCATAATCGAACAAAAACTAGAACTTTTAACACCTTTAATCCCCTGTTCTCGCAATCAAAGTAAATATTATGCAAAGACAGAAATAATTTGAGCAGTTAATAACAATGACAAATAAGACAGTTCGTTATTTTAGTTTTTTTCCCGGAAAAACTAATAAAATATGATCGATTTTTTCCCTTTTGACAGAAAATGAATATATACGTATAGTGCAAGTTATTTTTAAAATTTCAGTTGGGGGGTTGACTAGGGAGTGGATTGATGGGATATTAATCATAATCTAGCTTATCTATTGTTACTGGAACGGATCTCAGACGGGCATTAGAGATCAAATAAAGCAATATATATATAAGATTGCTCGTATGAGACACGGGCCGGTAACTTTGGGCCCCTTTCAGACACTGGAAAGTACGTTACGAGATTAACACACACACTCATATGATGATTATAATCAAGGGCGTAACTATCGCCCTATCAGCCGTATCAATGATACGGGGCCCCAACACCTGCATCTACAGTACCATTATCAGGGTTCTCATATAAAAAAGGGGCCCGAAATAATTTTGATACAGGGCCCACTCAGAACTGGCTACTCCAGTGAATATAATTAAAGTCTCCTTTTAAAATGCTGGGGAAAAAAGACACTGGACCGAAGGGCTTCAAATATGAACTCTATATATTTGAAGAAGGTAGAAATGGTATGGCACAAAGAAAAAAAGTTCCAAAGAGTATCAATAACTGGTGATTTAAGGACAGTTAAAAACCGACTTTGACCATTCAATGTGGTACGACTTTACCGTGATTAATGGAATTTCTATTAACAATGCCAAAACTGTTAAATGACTTGGAAGTAATTTTTTCCGTCAAAAGATCGAAACAAGCATGCACATCGGATGTTAAAATGAATTTAATGGACTGAATCCAACGTTATTGGATTCAACATGTCGCTTGTTGCTAAATCTACTTTCGTCATGCCACTTACAGTGCCATCTACTGATTCCCTCAAAAACTTTTTTTATGTCATACGCGTTTTCTCCTTCTTCAAGTATATTCAGTTCAAATCTGAAGTCATTTTGACTGGTGGTTATTTTTACAGTATTTTTAAAGTGAGACTTTAATTACAATCACCCTATACAGTACAGCTCATTAGTAGAAAAGAATAGTATCAAGATTTCATGATATTATTAGAATAATAATTACAGAAATGAGAAAGAAAAAAATCGAGTTCTTTCGTAAAGAATCAAATGATTGTACACATTCCGTTCGAAACTCAACAATCAGGTGAAATTAAATGAAGGCAAATTTGCTCAATGTTTTCACAAAATGTTTAGTGGCCGCGGTAGCCGTGTGGTGTAGGTATCGAAACGTGGCTTGCTTTGTCACGAGTTCGAGCCCAGTACCACTAAAGACCCGCCGTGTAGGGCAGCGATGCACGTTAAATCTGTCCAGAGCTGAAACGTCCTCCCGTTGGTGTGGTGTGGTAGTTAGGAGAGGGGGTGCCAGCTCAGGTGTCGTCCACGTCACTTGACCATGGTTCAAAATTACGTGGTCCGTCGCCAAAAGCCCTCGTGTAGCTGAAAAGTGCGACGTTAATATTCAATCAATCAATCACAAAATGTTTAAAAATCGCCCACAAAAAATAATGTTGTAAATCAATTCAATTACTGTTGAACTATCATTTTAAATTTAGCCCAGTTTCTTTGGAATTATTATTCGTTTAGCGAGATAGTTTTTTTATAATTAATATATTATTTTTTTAGGCTAAAAGTCAAGCATATATATTTTCGATTTTTTTTAAAATTAAAAATAAGAAAATTCTGGATTTTTATGTAATTTTACGCAATTTCAAAATATGGTCTTACGGTTTATGGGGCTTTGATTAGAATATCATATTTTATTCGGATACAAATATTTAATAACTCCAACCTACGTATATTCTTGAATATAAACGTATTCCGGAGAAAAAAATGGGAAAATCGTCTTATATATAGGTACCTGATAAGCTTATTGAAAGACACCATTTTATGAAAATCCTCAGCAAAAGATGACAATCCAAGCCTGGCAACAAACTGCATGAATCTTGGGAAGAATGATACCAAAGTCAGTTGTGAGAAAGTTCGCATAATAGCCTTGACTCCATTGTCTACAACAGTTCTTCGAGGGTCTCCTTTGGGGAGACGTTTTCCTAAAATTATGCTTGTTATGTTACTGGATACACTGACAGAAAGAGGATCCCTCATATCAGTCGGCTGGCCACCTTTTTCTTCAAGAAACCGTATTAAATCTTCTACTTCAGCCTAAAAAATGAACGCATTCATATGAAGCTTGTTAAGTGCACGGAATTATTTACATAAAAAAACTACGGAAATAAACATTATTATATATGTCAGATAAAACACCGAACCACTAAAGCGTTCATAGAAAGTGATAAAAATCGTCAAAAAGAGGCACAGCGATTGCTCAAAATGTTTAGAAAATAATTAGCTGAATTTTCTGTATATGTTCTGTATAATAGTGGAAGTGTTTTAATCTTCAAATTTATCAATCACTGTTTTAATACAAAATTTACAGTTACTTATGCGAATATACTCACTGTTTTTTTAAGCAATTTCATGTACTAGCTAAGATAAACTGCTCTAGTTTTTGGTAAAACTAAAATATCTCTTATCCTGAAGATCATTTCAAAAAGGAATAGCAATGTAATACATGAAAATTGAAAAATTGAAAATTCGTCCATTTACTATTTGTACAGAGCGGGCCCCGTTTATGCATTTTTTTTATTTTTATCCATTTTTTCTCATTTTAGTAGTAATAATTTATTTTTCTCTTCTTAAAATTTTAGCTTTATTTTTAAAAACTGTACTAAATAAATCTAAAAATTACAAAAAAAATCACCATACATACATTTTTAAAAAAAGTTGTCGCGAGTAGTCGTATACCTTAAGCCAGATAAGTGCTTCGATATATTTGATAAATAATTTCGGATTAATAATTCTTATTGCTCCTCGGGTGTAGTGATTAAAGTGCATTCCCATAGTGTTTAAAGTTGAAATCAGTGATTCTAACACCATGTATGTTTCTTCCTCGAACCCTCTCACACCCACAACCGACGGGTTGCGATAACCTCAAACTATGGTGTCATTTTGTTGAAGGGAGTGCAATTCCACAATTGAGCACAGATTGAACCTTCTACCATTTTGACATCAGATTTGTAAGCAGTAATTGTTATTTCTAAAACAGAGGCATGACTCACCAGAACACACGACCTTATTCCATCCCCTCGTGCATGTAAGTCCAACACGGTATTGTAGTTTATGGATGCATCAGTGCTGTTGGGTCAATGATAAAGTGTTCGACGGGCTCCTTTATCGCAAGTCACAGACAGGATGGCTATCCTCAATGAATACCTATAATGGTCGATATAGGAGTATCCAGAACGTCCTGTATATGTTGCAACAGCTCGATGGAATTGAACTGTAGGGACTTTCGGTGCTTAGAAACCATGACTATATCTTCTGGCTGCTCTGACATCCCTCAAACAAGCAAATGCTCTTCTTCCAACAATCATTGTAACAATTGGGGCGTCTTAAATAGGTGTTTCCCCACTTCAATATAATAGACTAAGCAACCTAACCTATTTAGATGGATCATGTAGCACGTAGTGAACTCGTCTATCTTTTGGAACTCCCTCCGCTGGCATGATTTGACATTTCGGCTTTGAAACATTTCTTCTGCAACAATAAATGGCTCATCTAGTTGGTTTTTCCTGCCAAAGAAGTGGCGTAATTATTGCAGAATCGGTTAGTTTCGTGCTTTATGTCATATTCACTAAATGTACGAAAGCTGCAGATTTCGGATCATTTACATAACTCAAGGAACTCTAAATCTACTCCGTTTTTGAAATATATCGTATTTCTACTAGAAGACAGCGAAGTTGTAATCGGTCATGTGTAAAAGACTGTGTACTATTTAGTATATATATATATATATATATATATATATATATATATATATATATATATATATATATATATATATATATATATATATAGCAGTAAATAAATTAAATAGAAGACTAATAAATCCTATAAAAAACATCTTAAGAACAGACCGAAAGAACCAAAAACATGGAGCCATTACAAACCAAAAAAGAGAAAATATAGCTATAGTGGAAAAAACTATTATGGTTTCCCGAGCTGTCACGGGCTTAGGACAGTGAAACAGGGTTAAACAGTGCTTTGCGAGATCTCAATCTTCCCCTTCAGCGAAAACTTTCGACAAAATAGCATAGGAGAAAAACCAAGGCAAAGCCCAAAAATCCACCTGGGTGAATATAATATTAATAGAATAGAATTGAAAAAATTAAATTACTATAGGAATCCGGACGAAATAGACAAATATAAATAAGTTTAAACATAAATAATTGCAATAGAGGTTAATAATGATTATGACCAAAAGTAATAACAATGAAAATGTGCGAAAAAACTAAAAACTTACCCGATGTATTCCGATTCTAATAGCATACTAACGCCAAGCACAAAAAAATGCATAACAAAAATAATGGCGCCATCTATATATATTTTTAGTAACTAAATTTATTATAAGAAAATTAAGAATAATATACTATAAACTAAATGGAACTGAATATATTAAATAAAATAATTAAATAATTAAATAGCTATAACTTTGAACATATATTTATATATAAAATTACCTGGATAATTATAATCTAAGCAATTTTGAAAAAACTTTTTGTAATTATTAATTTTTAAAACTTCTTCAGATACTAAACATATATATATATATATATATATATATATATATATGTATATATATATATATATATATATATATATATACATACATATATATATGTAATATTTCCAATAATTTAACTTGTAATAGATCTTGAATTATTTAATGTCCAGTCCTTCAGGACAACCGTGTAATTAGTTTCGTTGGCTACCCGCCTACCGGGGACTGTTGAAACTACATCCATCCACCTCCTAAATTACGTGATGTCTCGCTGAATATAAATAGCAAGACTCCGGAAAGTCCGTTCTCTCTCGTCGCTCTGTTCTCTGCAATCATATAGCCAGCCGGCTGCAGCGCGTTTTGTGATTGCTCTCTTTGTCTTTGTGTTCGTCTTGTAGATTGTCGCTGTTGCTTGTCACTCTTTGCCTGTTTTGCTTTTACCATGTAATCGTCGAAGTTTTTGTCTCCAGCTCGTCGTCTTGAATATGTAAATAGCTGCAGCTTTATGTCTTTGTGTGAATGTATGCGTTTGTGAAGTCGTAACGCCTTTGATGTTTCATGTGAAAATAAGGAAGAGTAGAATGCAATCTGAAGTTCTCAACTTATTCGAAAACAAATACAACAAAGCCGACCACTAGGCTATATATATATATATATATATATATATATATATATATATATATATATATATATATATATATATATATATATATATATATATATATATATATATATATATATATATATATATATATATATATATATATATATATATATATATATATGTAATATAATATATACACACACACACACACACACACACATATATATATATATATATATATATATAAAGGAGAAAAGCGATTCACTCACTCACTGACAAACTGATCACGATATCTCTGGAACTATTAAACCTACAGATTTGAAATTTGGTAGGTAGGTTCCCTTCATGGAGTAAACATCAGCTAAGAACGGATTTTGCAAAGATCGACCTCCAAGTGGTGTTGAGGGTGCTTAAGGGGCGTTATGCATAATTATTTCCATTTTTAAACTATTAGACGTACAATCTTGAAATTTGGTATAAGCGGATTCCTTTCATAGAGTAGAGATCCGCTACAAAATGGGTTTTGTCAAAATCGACTCCCAAGTGGCGTTGTAGAAAATTAAGGGGCGTTATAGGCAATTAACTCCTTTTTTAAACTATTAGACGTGAAATTGAGTAAGCAGATTCCATTCATTGAGTAGAGATCCGCTCTAAGATGGGTTTTGTGAAAATATTTTTCTAAGTGGCGTTGCGGGGGCTTAAGTGGCGTTATAGATAATTATTTCCATTTTTAAACTATTAGACGTACAGTCTTGAAATTGGATAAGAAGATTCTTCTCATAGAGTACAGATACGTTACAAAATAGGTTTTGGGAAAATCGACTCCAAGTAGCGTTGTGGAGAATTAAGAGGCGTTACAGGCAATTATCTCCTTTTTAAACTATTAGACGTAAAATCTTGAAATTGAGAAAGCTGATTCCATTCATTAAGGAGAGATCTGCTAAAAGTTGGGTTTTGTGAAAATCGCTTCCTAAGTGGCGTTGCGGGGGCTTAAGAGGCGTTATTGATAAATAATTCCATTTTAAACTATTAGAAATTAACTATTAAAATTTGGTAAGCGGAATCCTTTCATGGTGTAAAGATCCGCTACAAAATAGTTTTAGGAAAAATTGATCCCCAAGGGTCACTGAGGGGGATTAAGGGGTGTAATAGATAAATATTTCTGCTTTTCAACTATTAGACCCACCTGCTTGAAAATTAGAAGGTATGTTCCGTTCATGGAATAGAGTTCTTATACCAAAGATTTTTGCGAAAACGAACCCCCAAAGGAGTGGGTTTGTGAGGGATTAAAGCGTGTTATAGAAAAATTCCTGTTTTTGAATTTAACCCATTTACCTGAAATTTTACGGAAATCAACTCCAGGAGGGAGCGGGGAGAGTTATTGGGACGTATTGATAGACAAAATTCCCGTTTTCTAACTGCTAAGACTATAATAATAAAATTTCGTTTGCATGCTTCTTTTGTTGAATTGGAATCCGCTAAGAATGCTCTCAACGAGGTATTGATGATAAAAATTCCGATTTTGCTCTGTTAGATTTAGACTTGAAATTTAGCACGCATGCTTATTTTATGGTGTAGAGATCCACTGAAAGTTGCTTTGGTTGAAATGCACTTGATTATTAGGTTAAGTGAGCGCAAAAAAATCGCTCTGCTTCTATTTTAGATATAAATAGAAATTAGATATCAAAATTTATGTCCTTTTTATATCAAGAAGCGAGAGTTACAGCTATAAATATATTTTTCAATGCAATCGAATTCTTAATGCTAGATATCATTAATTCCTATATATGTAAACAGTATACATTTATACAACATCGAGAAATACCCAGTGAAGCGGGTGGGTAACGGCTAGTATATATATATATAAATATATATATATATATATATATATATACATATCTAGTACTAATAAATTTATAATTTATATATTGTAATAAACTTAAAAGGGTAGGAATGATGTTACTTAAACAGAGTTATTTGGCATAAAATATTACATGAAGTTCATTTAGAAATTAATATCTCGGATTAATTCTCTCTTAATATCTCGGACTAAAATTCTAATCTTTGATATCCATCCCAAAAAAATACTTTATTGATGTGAATGGAAAATGAATAAATATTTATCACAAAATCACCGCGAGAAATATTTTTTAGTGCTAAATCAGTAGGCCTATTTTCATAGCCAAGAGAGAGGAAAGTGGCAATACACTACGAATTTTAACTTTATAACAATACAAGGAAAAGTAATTAACACATAAAATTGTTGTGACATTAACTAGTAAAACAATTAAATTGATTTATAGATGGAAAACAATAACAGTCTTTTAATAATAAAAATCCAGTGTTTGACAAATAGTTATCAACGTAATATGCTAAGACATACAATAAAATCAAGATTTTGATAAAATGTATTATTTTAATTGATGCATTGTGCTGGCTGTGTGTGTGTGTGTGTGGGTGGCGTAGTTGATTAGGCGCTGACCTTGTACGTCCAAGTTTGCGAGTCTGACCCCGGCCCAAGTTGGTGGATTTTCATGAAGCAAAAAATTCACAGTGCCCAGTCGTATGATTATGCAGTCTGTTAAATATCCCTCGAGTGCCTGTTTGGCTTGAGTGCTCACAGAAAAAAAAATTACTAGTACAATTTCGCATCGTTGTCTCTCTTGGGAGAAAACTGGGAGTCAATATTAAATCGTGGCAATTGGTATCCACTTATATGGTGCCACATTAAAAAGTGATACCAGCTCTTGGGGGATGTACTAAGTCTGCAATGGCTAATTCGCAGGCCCTTTTGAAAAAAAATTGATACATTGCTAATTTGTGCATAGAATTTGATCATATTTTTTCTTAATACAGGTAACGAATTTTAATTTGTATACATTTGGGCATTTTTAATAATGTTTTATTTTTAATAGATTTTTAATTTTTAATTAGCTTTTTAAAATTCTAAAAATAATTTTCTTAATTTTAAGAAGTTCGTCATACAGTAGAATTTTACAGACTATTTTTTCAAGTTTATTAACTCAAGTAAGTGGCGCACACCAGAGGGGGTCCTGGGGGTCCGGACACTCCCCCCCAAAGCCCTTGATTTTTTTCCGATTGATTATATTTCTAAGTATATAGTACGTAAAATTTAATTAATTACTTATTGTTAATGATTAATTTTATTAATTAATGCTAATTATTTATTCAAAAGTTGGTTTTTTACTGTGTTTTTTCCCGAAAATCGACAAAATCAAAAGGAGCATAATAGAAGAAGATTGAACTTTCGACCCCGGACCCCCCCTTTGAAAAATTCCTGTTTGCGCTACTGACTCAAGTGATGTTTTTAGCTTAACATTGAGTATTTTTGTTTTCATTTCTAAATTATAGGGAGTTTCCTAAATAATTTCTTTAATTTCCATTGCTTATTTTTCGGAAGACAAATTGTTTATGAGTTAAAATCACTACTGTAAAAAATTATTAATAACTACTGTAAAAAAATAATTCTGTTTTTTTTAAAAAAATTTATTATAGAAGGATTAAGTTTTTTTCCCTAATCGTAATAAAACTCACCTCTAAGTTGCTTTCCCATGGAATTTTTTCTCTTTCAATGTCTCTCAAAACTTTCATCGCATAACGTCGTTGTTCCATCCACTCAGGTCCATTGTATCCTGCAAACCCTAAAAAAATCGATTTACATGTTATTTACAGCTATTAATAATTTCTACGAAAAGCTTCCAATTCTTAAATTTAAATAACATTTATAAATATCCAATATCTTTATTTAAAAATTAATTAACGATCTTAATAGAAATTATTGACATATTTTTACTTGGAGATTGTTTGTAATTGATTATATATTTCACATTGTATTAACTCTTAACTTTACACTGTTGCATTTCTGCAACACATGATTTATTTTAATTTAACAGACTCAGTATTTTTTTAATTACCTACAAATCACTTATCTGAGAAAAAAAGATTACTGCAACGAAATACATGCTAATTTTGTCACTAGATGGAAATACATTTTTTCCAGAAATCACGACAATTATAAAAATCTCTGATACATCAATAACTGTGTTTTTGCTATAAAAAGAATCCATTATATTTTATGCTTCCTCTTGTTTATTGATGAAATAAATTACCAGGTAAGAAATTTAAACATTTTAGGATGAATAATAAAATCCTCATATAAAAAAAGTTTTTTAATTTACAACACTACTGCACAATGTTGCAATTCTGCAACAAACTAAAAATAACAGAAATTCAATTTAAAACAGCTTAGTTTTTTTACATATATTTTTCCCTTTTATTATTATTTGAGAACTATCTGATATGATTTTTTCATATAAATTTAAAAAATTGGAAACTTAAGGGTTTTAATTGTAGGAACATCAGTGTGAAAATGTTAATCAGGCTTTCTTCTATGGTGATCTTAAAGACTGTGACGTTTGGAAAAATGAATGGTAGGATGAAAGCTAAGAAATTAAATAATTGATTTATTTTGTCACGCTATTAATTATAATATACACATTTACATAGACGTTATTCATGCTATGGATTTTTTTAGGGAGAGGGTACATACAATCTATCTTCTTGGTGTTTCAAACGGATTATTGTCCTTCTATTCTGTTGAAGTGGGGTGGTTCATTTCTGACTCCTCGAATTACACTCGGAGATTCGGCTCACAGGTGTCTTTAAGTTTCTCAGGGCCACCGGTTTCGGCGAGATGTCAAACGAAAGACCCCCCAATATTTTAGGGGTGCTCTTTGTGACGGGGCTTTCATCGCGATTTCTTTTAATGTCCTCTTGTAGTTTCTTTGGAGCCGAAATGGCAATTCTTTCCAACCAACTCAAGAAGAAGAACGTGGTTATGTAAATTAGGAATTATATATATATTGGAAGTTAGCAGTAGAGCGGAGTCTATGTCCGGATCTATGCCTATGCGCAGAAGTGATTGTTAAGTGGGAAGTGAAGTCGCTAAGTGGAGAGTTAGCTGTAAAGTGATTAGAGATAAAGTTAGAGGAAGCCTAACTCCGTGAAATAGTCTGGCCGTGCCGGTACTGTCGAACCAAAGGTTGGAATATTGTCGTATTAAAGTCTCTTCAGAAGAGATAAAGAAAGTAGCTGATTATCAAGGATTTAGTGGTAAACAGTTTGATATAAGCTATAAGGAAAAGACGTATATTAGTGTTAGAGGAATTATCTATAAAGTTAGATTCAGTGGTCGAGTACGCGACTATTTGGTAATACGTGTTGCGTCTTCTCATTCTAGATCAACTTACTTAATTATTATTGTTGTGTATTGTGTTTAAGCTAAGACCTTAATAAACAGGTTTTATAGATGAATGATTTGAGTGTGGTACTTCGTTCTTCCCCACAGAATCATGTCACGTAGATAATGTAGAAATGAGGTTCCCACGGCAGGGGACCTCACAACGTATGGATGTAAACTATATAATGTTATCTACATAGAGTGCCAGTCTTGTAGCTGTGTGGTACAAAAATGTCACAAAGGTGATTTGAGATTCACTCTTACATATTACTTGTTTCCTAGAAACAGGGGCGTAGATACCATCATATCATTGATACGGGGCCCTCGGTCTACAGGAGCTCCCATATGCTTAAGCAAAAAAATCATAAACATCTACAGCCCCCCCCCAAAGAGCCTCTCAAGAATTTTGATACAGGGCCCGCTCAAGACTAGCTACGCCAGTACCTGAAAGTTTCCGGTTGTTTAGTTCTTCCCAATTCAAAACTGGGAAACCTTGCGAGAAAGTCAGTTGCTTTCAGTCTGAGTAATTAAGAATGTTTTAAGACAATTCAGCCTCAAAACCTTTAAATTTTTTGAAGATGTTTTTTGGTATTTGAAGATACATGTTACACACACCATTAGTTGTAGGTATTGTTCTCAGTAAAGTTGCATAGCTCGATGTTTTGGTGATTTAATATTATTCACAATCAACAAATTCACAACCTCTCATCAAAGGATTATACGTACCGTATATTTCCGAATACAAGCCGAGAGTGCAATTTTTCTTCAAAATTAACCAAAATCTATAATCATGTATAGGCCGAATTGAAAAAAAAATCCGTTTACCGAGATTTCAAAATATGTCACCAAGAGGGCGAAAATGTTGTCAAACGGTGAAATATTTTCCAATCAGATTTCAATGAAAGTAAAATGCCAGATGTCAACGATGTTTCTGTGTGCGTGGTAGCCCTCTTTAAAGCTAACACATTTTGTCCATTCATTTCTTATCATGTTTATTGTCCGTACAAGCCAGACTTTCTGTGCCATATTTTTGTTTGCAAACTATAGTCGATCGATATTTAATGCCCCTAAAGGGTTGAATGAGGGTCATATGCATTCAGATACATCCCAATAAATGAATAAGAATTTTGCTAACTATTCAAAAATTTGGATTCAGATATTGATTTTGAAGGTTTTTTGCTACGATATTTTTTCTTTTAGTATAAAAAATCCTTTTAAGCATCCAAACAGTCGAAAAACTAGAATCACTATGTGACGGATCTGTACGCGTTCCTTCAATTAATCCTCTTGGGAAATCTTTTGGGCTATCAATTCTCGTTATTCACAGCCAACCCTTCGGAAGAAGAGAATCGTGATACTTAAATTAACTTACTCTATACGCAGCTGAGGTTTTCTAGCGTGAAGAAAGAGTAGGAGAGAAGATACAGTCGAGTCAGGTGAAATTGCTACCGAAGGTATTATTTTAGAATTATTGTGATTTGAGACTTATTGGGAGGAAACTTTAAAGTGACGATTGCTCACTAAGAATGAATTGAAATTAGATTAAATTGGATGATAGGTTAGATTCTTTATTAAGGTAAGGATCAAGTTTGATAGTCTTCTAATCGTTCGCGTTTTACCGTCGTTGTTACACTTTCGCGGTTAGCACTAAGACATTCTTTTACTATTATTTGTTGAAATTGTGTCTGTTCTTTGTGTAGTAAATAAATAGATTTAATTAGATCCTGTCGAGTGTTTCTTCCCCACATCCCACACATCTAGGTGCCCAAGAGAGAGGTGCAAGCCTCTCATAGCTTTTGGATGACTAATAGAAAATGCTTTACAAAAAGTTCTTCATAAACTACATTTTTTGCGAGATTAGTGGACTCGTTTAAAAATCGGACCCCTTCCTTTAACTTTAAAAAAAAAATTCCGAAAATTCTCGGCTGATACATGAAATATACGGTAATCAATTACATAAACATTTCCAAGTACCAGTTGTACGAATTCAGAAGAATTATATCCTTTTTAGAATATCGGTGTGATTTATCTCGCTCTATTTTTTTTCCTTATTTTTATACAATTCTCTTAAATGTAGTTAATTTGTTTGAAGTATTTATGTGCAGAAATTTCAAAAAAATGCGTTGAAATTTGTGATATTGAACTTACCTAGACCATCGGGATGAAAATCAAATAGATTGGGAGGTCTATCACTAATAGCAGGATTGTTGAACGCTTCCCTGACGGATTCAAAATCATTCAAGATTATTGTAAAACTCCCATTGAAATTTATGCTATGGAAGAAAGCATGAAATAAAAACAATTAGTCGTTGTGTTTCCTTCTCTTGAAATTATTTTACTATATGCGAGGATTTTTTTAATTACTAAATTTATCACAATTTACCCAGCAATTTTTTCAGTGCTTATAACTGCTATAAGATATTATTTCATTATTAGTAATATTAATATTATACTATTTATACATCTCGTAGGGAAATGAAGAAATTAGGCATTTCATCAAATCTCTAAGGGGTATGATCAGTTGACGGGAGATGTTAAAATATAACGTCTCTCTCTCTATTCAAGGTCCTTTCCCTGATGAAAGTAAGTCATTTTATCAAATCTCTGAAATGTTTCAGTGAAATGATGAAATGAATAGCGAGGAAAATGCTGTCATTGGCAAAATGCTGTCCGGGGGGGAGGCACCTGAGGGGGTTGAGTCCTTGTTCTTCTTAACCATACATGTAGTACTATCGATCCCCTAAATATCAACCACATATCTTTAAAAAAATGGCTCCATAGCATTAACATAGGGATTGATATTTTAGTGTGTAAGCAACCGAGACGAAAGATGTTACACATCAAAAAGTACCAGCCTAATTTTCTAATTATCTGTTAATTAGTTTCGAATAGATAATTTGTGTTTCATTGACTATTGTTGTATTACTTACTTCTCTACGTTTAATAATCCACAATATTTGTTAAATAAACACTTTTAAATTCTTGACAATATTATTTAATCATTTCACTGAAACAGATTAGAGATTTGTCCAAATCCCTCACATTTATCATGGAAATGACCTTGAAGAGACGTTATTTTAACATCTCCCGTCAACTGATCGTATCCCTTAGTATTTTGATGAAATTCCTAATTCCATCATTTCCGTGAGACATATATTCTGCTGTTATTTCTAATACCATCAAATCAAGCCCCACAAAATTCATCATGGCTAGAGGCTAGTTTTACGTCTGCGGTTAGTTGCAGCATACAGTTGACAGTATGATTTAGCTCGGTTCCACCCGAACTGAGGGAGAGTGGCGTGGTGTAAAAGTTTGGAAATGGGGTGCCAGCTCAGGTATCGTCTTCATCACGTGACCGAGGTTCAAAATTACGAGGTCTATCCCCAATAGCCTTCATATTGCTTTAGAATGAGACGTTAATAAAAAAATCAAATGAAATTCGATGTTTTACGCATAATTCGATGTTTTACGCATAATTCGATGTTTTAAACATAATTCGATGTTTTACACATAAATAATTTAATATAATTTCGACATGTGTGGTAAGTTTGATTTAAAACAGAGGGAGAAAAAGACTGTGGTAATTTCATTTTAATATGAAATGAATAAATTGTTTTTCAGTAGAAATGGCATAGAATAGAAGTGCAAACTTTTTTATCGTGAGAAGCCACATTTTAATTAGGTCCTGCAAAAGGGAATTTTAAGCGCATTTTCCTTAACCGATGGCGAAATTCAGTTAAAAGAGAATTAATTAATTATTTCATTTGTCATTGTGGCAAAGATAATTATTATTCCGGTTTATTTTCGTTCAATCGATTGTTTTATGTAATGTTATCGTCTGATTTTATGTTGTGCAAGCAGCTGTTCTATATGTTACGTGATTTGGTTTGTTGATAAAATGATGGAAGAAAAATTTAAAATGTCTATATATTTGAAATTGAAAAATACGGACTTTGAAATAAGAAAATATTACAAAAACATCAACATATTGAACTTGGTTGTGTTCACTTAGATTAAACTGGAATTTTAATTCCTTGTGTTGAATATCTCTATCTAATAAAATCCAATAGATATAAAAAATGGTGAAATTTATGAAGAAAGATGGTTTATATTTGGCTCATTTTTTATTACATAATTATTTAGCAAAGTTAATGCCACATATTATTTATAATATGTGGTGTCAACTTTTCCAAGTTAATTTGACTTTGTTGTATATTTGCATGAACCATAAATTAATGCGTCCAACGAACATAAAAAATCTTAGGAATTCTCATATATGAGCTGAAATTGTATCTTATACATACATTATTTCATCATTATCGTCAGAAAGAAAGAATTTTATCTATTCTTAGTAGAAAAAAAATGTGGAATAAAAATGTCTTGAGTTCATAGACAGTTTCAAAATTATACAACAATATTATTTCAAAATCATTGATCTAAACCTTTAGATTAATAAACTAATAAAAACTGTTAATATATGGATCTGATAGAAACTAAAAAAAATTGAAAGTGGTATATTTTTTACGGAATATTTATAGAAAAAATTCTAAAACTATCATTTGGTTAATTCATGTACAGTGAAAATTGTTCATAATAACACAGCATAGCTATCATATAAAAGATAAAAATTTAAAAAAAATAAATATATATTTTTTAAGAAAGATAAGTATAGTTAAATGCTTTATTTAGACAACAATTTTAAGTTTGTTATCACACAGTATGTCAATACTTTTTTTTAAATTCCAACTCACCTGTATACACTCCCATACTTTTCAGTCAATTTTAGAAGTGTTTTAAAAGGTTTATCTCCAAGAAAAGGGAAATACCCAATGAAAGGTACACCCCATGGACCAGGTGGAAGTTTATATCTTCTCTTGCTGTACCACCAGTACGAACACAGGATTATAAAAAAGCTTCCAAGAAGTATACTCAACATATCCCTAACATACAACATATCATTAGGATTTAACATTCTCTATAACTGATTTGTTTTAATTAATTAAAAACTTATATTTTCTTTTTTTCAATTATTTTTTGTGATGTTTACATTTGTTATCGAGATAAATATGCGTAAATAGTTATTAATACGACATGTAGTGGCTGTCGTTTTATCCGTTAACTTTAAAATACTTCAATATTATCTGAAATTGAGAGATAAAATTCTTATCTTTGAATATTTTCTTAGTAAGTGTTTTTACTGTTAAGTGTTCATATTCTTCGTGTAATGTTTTGATGTGTGTGGCACGTTTTACATCGATATATTCATGGATATTCAAAAAGAAATATTCGCGTCATTGTAATCATACTCATTAAGTAAAAAAAATATTAGCTTTCAATTTTGATTATTTTTTTCTATTTTTTTAACAATATCTACTTTAATGAATAGTTATATCAGTAATTCAAATATTGTATTATTTTTAGAATAAGTGAATATCTAAAACCATTTTTAGTTTTTTTAAAAATTTAATTTTATTTTATTCAAATATTTAAAATTTTTGTAAACTTAGAATCCTTGACAAAAACTTAAATTTAGTTTTCTTCTAGAACTCAGCTAATATCTCAAACTCAAAAGTCAAACTCAGTGGCGCAACAGCTCATGAGGGACAGGACCTATTGTGCCCATCCCAGTACATGTAATCATTGGGCACTGAGATGCATGAGCAGGTGTCCTGATCAGGTGGTCAGACTGAAGTGAGACCCTAGTGTTAAAGCCCCCAAGCACAAGCTTGGTACTCATTTATCGACCTACGGCAGTAGGGTTGTAAGGCAGAGTCAATCTTGCCCAACTCGGGAATAGAACCCTGACCTGTGGTGTGGAAGCACGATACGCCACCACTCGACCACTAGTCCTTCCTGTTTCATATCTAATTTCCAGTAATTATTTTTTTTAAGTTCGACTAAAGTCTTCGTTTAAAATAAATGAATTTTTGGTCTCTTTTTTAGAAGTTGACATAGTGATTATTTTGACCTCACATATATACAAACCAGAAAAACAAAAATTATTTTACATTGTTTAAGAAATATACTCATATAATAATTAGGAAATACATATATTATAAATTTTTTTCCCTACTGGCTGGGTGGCGTAGTTGGTTCGTCACTGGCCTTGTAAACCCAAGTTTGTGGGTTCGATCCCGGCCCAAGTTGGTGGATTTTCATAACGCAGAAAATCGACAGCGTCCATATCGTATGATTATATGGCACGTGAAAAATCCCTAGAGTGTCTCTTTGGCTTGGGTGCTCTCGGTAAAATTAAATTCCTAATATCATCGTCAGAGATTTCAGGTTATGGCTCTCTGACGTGGATTAGGAACTGGGCGTCAAAATTGCATTCCGGGGGTTGGTATTCCACCTACATGGTATCACGCAAAAAGTGATACCAGCTCTCGGGGAATGTACTAGGTCTGCTATGGAAATAACAATCCGCAGCCCCATGGAAAATAAGAAATATATATAATTAAATTAGATTAAAAATTAAATTCCCTAACTAGCACTTAACTTATACTTTTCATTTCATCTTCAAGTATCAAACTAATCACCCATTTATTTCTTCCGAACATATGGCCTTGCCAATAAACATGTCCAATTCCAGATCGTTAGATTTAATAGTCCTATATGTCAACATTAACTTTCAAGTACAATCATAAAATCCGCGATACTTACTGCATCTGTGTTTTAAGTGTTAACCCACTTAAAACACCTCGTGGCGTACTTTTTCCTCTCTGCTCTTAGCGTCAGAAGAGATGTAGAAATGATTGAATGAAGTTCCTTTTTAAAATTAAGTCTGATTCTGATTCAAAACGTGTCATATATATGCCAACACATGAAAATATGAATCGTATTTCACACTTTTAAAATTAATTACGAAAAGAAATTGTTAAATTTTTGACCGTTTGTTAAATAGATACTTTTTTTTAGCATTTTGAAATTAAATAGACTACTTTCCACACAACAGCTACTGATGTTCCTTTTTTATAAGACCAGAAAACTAAATTTAAAAGTGTTTTATTGAAATTCAAGAATTAATGAGTATAATTTTATTTACAATAGTTGAGAATAAAGATGCTTTATTTTATTTCTAGTCTGCAAATGTAAACTTACGAGCATGTGGTTCTATGAAGCCGCAATGCTAGTTGAAAATTTTAGTCATTGAGACAGGGATTTTGAATCATATTCTAGTCAAAGAGATTTTAAAGCACTAAATTTTCCGTAATTCCCAAGAGGAATACACAAGTAATGTGGGAAAAATAAAAATTTTAATATTCCGTACATAAACTATTAAAACCAACTATACCAAGTTTCTTAGTTTTGATGAAAATAGCTTTTTTTATGGTAAAGAAGACGCTAAAAAGCACTCAAGAGCGTTCATTCTTTGGAATAATTATTCTGTACAAAATATAATAGACTGATAATTTTATATATTGCATCATAGTTTACACAGTTCGTAGTAAGGTAGTCATGAGTAAAATCTGGACATCTTCCAAAATGTATGTTAATGTTCCTCTTTCCTGAATAAATTGGTCCTTATTATCAAGGAAATTTGTTTTATGGACTTTAAAGCGTTGCATGTTCTCTGAAAGAATGCATTAGTGATCCGAAATTACGTACGTACACACGTAATTGTTTTTCTTTTTCACGAACTAGCTCACAATTCGTTATTTTTTCTATGACAAGAATCGGAAAATGTGCAGATCACACTCTATGCCTCCATAAATATCCAAAATTAACTGCAAATGCTCCTGGACATGAGATACATGTAGCATTGTTTCTATAATTATATTATCTCGTTACATATTCGCATAATAACATGTATGTAATAAAATGAAAATAATACGAGTTATTAGTAGAGACATAAATAAATTAGGAAAATTGATTGTGTATGCAATGTGATTGAATGAATCGAAAATCAAATACACAGTATTAATTAAAGTGTGCAAAAAGAATATGAATCATTATGTGGTCATTTTCTTAATTATCACCTTGTTCAATAAAATTAAATTAAAAATTTAGTACAGTTTTTATATAAGCCCCCTAGAGACTTCATAATTATTAAACCCTTGTTAAAATCATTATTTCATTTAATATCTACGATACATATTTCAATAGTATTAGTTTACTGCAATTTAAGCAAATTGAAGATGAATGTCGTCTAATTGACATTTCTGTAAATAACAGTTAAAATTTTTATTTATTAAAAATTGTTTTAAATTATTTGTGCGCATTATTCTCCAATTATTGTTTTGATTACCTTATTTCTTAAAAAAATAACAAATAACAATTCAGAATAAAAAATTTTATTTAAAAAAAATTATAACTTTTTTCTAGCGTGTCTTTAACGATCTAAAAATAAGGAATGTGAACTCAAAATATAAGAATATATATTTCTTATAAATCTACATAAAGATGGTTTTCAAAGTTCTAAAACTGAAACTGTTGCTCATCTTCCTTATTGATTTATACTCTATGCGTACTATTCTTAAGACATTGCTAATAGCTCAACAAGTTACTTTCTTTTTTTATCAAAACACTTCTTTCGTCCACTAAATAGCCTTTCCATTGAAATGACCACACGAAACAAATGGCTTTTTCGCGGACGATCGACTTTGTTTATCAATCGCCATGACAATGTCAACTGGTCACGTGATCGAATCCTTATTTTTTTCCGACATCGAATTAATAATCGTGGGCAAGGAAAAACAGATCATTGCATGTTGAGGATGAAACTGGACTACCTCATTGAATAATAACCAATTGAATGAAAAATGTGGGAGAATATAACTGCAGAAAGAATGCTACGTAGTATTTAAAAAATACATCCACTGATCATCATGTAATTAGATATTGTGAACTTGAATCTGAAATTTACTAATAGGTTTTTGGTAAGTTTTTTTAACTAAGCCGCCCTTTTCTGTCTTCTTTTTCTGAGCGCTGCTTTTTGATTATTTGATTTGATTTTTTTGAGAATAATTATTCTAATTCTTTGCTATCTCTCCCTAACTATAAAATCGGAAATAGACACTAAAACTGTGGAGATCGGCTCAATACTGGACGTATATCTAAAGATTGTAATCAAAGTTGAGGGAAAAGAAATTATTATGATTCCATAAGTTGGCAAAAAGTTATATAGAATATCCCTATCAGGTATGTATAAGTTTTTGCGCACAATTCACAGAATTTTCTTTTCAAGCAAAGCAAAATATTTCATGCAAAAGTATGCATAAATTTACAAAAAAATTCATTCATGTACAGGTTAATAAAAAGAATTAGCATTAACCTTTAAATACTTGAAAGTAATTTAAGAATCAATGTAATTCACAAGCCGACTTCGCGCATATCCTGACATTTTCTAAAATGATGAAAATATCAAATTAAAAAATTAAATTGCATCTTATTTTGAAAATTTAATTGAATTGTTAATACATAAGTCAGCATCTAAAATATAATTCTTTAATACTATTTGGATTAAATTATTCTTTTCTCGATTTTTTTGCACTTTTTCTTTTTACAACTCCTATATTCTATATTTATATGCAATGATAAGCTTAAAATACCCAATTATAATTATTTGCTGCATGTGATACATTGCATGCAAAAGGGTTGTACATCGATTTTTATTTAGTCAAAAGGGTCGGGTTTGAAAATTCAAAATCAGAACAATTTGTTTATAATTATGTGCTTTATAAAGTTTAAGAATACGTTTGCAAGATTCATACTCTTACTTAGAATAAGAACGTATTTTCTTAAATATTATAAATATTGTTTAGAAACACCAGCGTTTCCCAACCTGTGGTTCGCGTCCTCCTGATAGTACGCGAAAAATAATCAATAATGGCGGACATAAAAATGAGAAAAATCAATACCAAAATATCATCGAAACGTTTTTAAAGATAAAGAAAATTTAATAGAACTGTAAAGAAAATTTAGTAAATCTTTAAAGAAAATTTAATAGAATTATCATGTGACAGAGAGAACTTTACAAGTAGAATTCAAACGACACAATCTAATTAATTTTTGGTTAGGCATTGATAAAGAATATGAACTACTTTCTGAGAAAGCTTTTATATTATGGTAACCGTTTACAAGAACGGAAAACTAAAAAGAGCTTTTTCTTCTCATAATTTTTTTAAAAAAAATAAATATTGAAACAGATTGAATGCAGCTGTAGATTTAAGGGTATACCTTGAATCTTTTGAAACAAATTTCAAAAATTTATGATCTTTGAAACAAGCACAGTGATTTTATTAAATTTATTTTATAAAAATATTTGATTATGATATGAAAGTAAATAATTTTTTTGTTTTTTCATAATTTTGTGTTTTTATTAAAATCGTTTATTTGTAAACGAAATATGACAAAATAGTAGATATGCTTAGGTGTGTTTCAAATGTAATTTGTCTCATTATGTGATAGGAATACATGGTCACCCTATAAAAGGTAACAGGCAAAAATATATAAATACACTCACACAATAACAAATTTCACGTAATGCAATCATTTTTACAAAGTGGTACAATTTAGCATGATGTACAATCCAGTGGTATGCGAGCCAAAACAGTTTGGTTCACGTTGGTTTACAACAATAATGCTATTTTTAATTGGACAACAAATTTATGTCAGAATTGCAATATTAATTGAACTCGTATATAAGCCAAATAACTCATATTTATGTTCAAAATCTACTAGCATTCTGAAAATGCTGATTATTTAAAAACTTGTTAACACATTAGGAAGAATTTTAAGATGCCCAGAATTTAATAACACACAAATTTTAAAACTCTAAAAATTATTTAATGCAAAACCCTAAAAAATTATTTACAACGAAGAAAATATTTTGTTTTTTGCATTTAGATCATTTTCAGAGGAGGATTATATATTAATCAGGCAAGTGTGTCAAATCTTATTGTGATACATATAATTTTGAACATTATGTTTATTAGATTGCTGAGAGAATTAATTATTAATGAATAACTGACGAAAGAAAAATTAAATAGGTGACACTTTACTATACTTTTAAATGTATGTAATTAGTTATAAATAATTAATAATAAATACTTTTTATTCTTGCGATAAATTTAAATACTTATTTACACATTTCACAAAATATTTGAAAGACTTAATTATTGAAACATTACCAAATGAAAATCGTTTGGATATATGAAATGTAAACAGTAGGAAAAAAATTACCAGTGTAAAAAAATTCGTAAGCTCATTGTATACAAAATGTATCATTCAGTAGTACAATAGTTCATTTTCACATCAAAGAAAAATTCCATCACTTATTTCTTTATCGAAGTACCGAAAAAAAGAAAGAAATATTGGAGGAAAAAAATCGAAGAAAAGAAATACATGCATTTATTATTAACAACGTTTCATCGAATAATAAAATTAACTTCTTTCATAGGTTGCAATATTTACTAAAAGAAAACAAAACATAAGAATAAATTTATTTAAACTTAAGTTCAGTTATCATGCAATTCTTTGTATAATGTGAGGAATTTATTAAAGGTTTAACAATGATATATATAATAAATTTGTTTCCTTCCTTCGTATAAAATTTTCTTGAATTATTTGAACGTTACATTGTATAATTTTATGGATACTTGGAAAATGTTATTAATATATTTTCTTTGTGGAAATATGACAACTGTGTTCTATGATAGGCGTCTGTACGATTAATTACATATAGTACATGATGTATATATTTTTTGCACATAATGTGATTATTTATTCACTATCAATAATTTAAATAAGATAATACAATAAGAATTTCGAAAACGTTAATGTTGTTGGAAATAATTTTATTAGTCATAATGAATAATTTCATGCATTGTGTCTCAAATATATGGGCATTTAATTGAAGCCATAACTGAAAAATGATTAAAAAATTAAGCATTTTATGGAAAAGGAAAATATTCATGGTCATGTTGAATGATAAACATAATTACCATTGAAAGAAGGCTAGTATAACTAATCTTAACTTTACAAATATGTCTTCATACTAGAAACTAAGAGTATATAGTTGTATTTTAGTTATTATCAATTTCGGAAATATAGCAGAAAAATAAGTATATTATAAAATAGTGAACATTTCGTTCATTATTGATTAAATTAAAATCTAGAAGTGTCTGGTTTAATTCATGACTCTAGGAATGTTTAAATTATCAATAAGGAACAAGAAAAATTTGTAAATATTAAATTTTTTTTTTTATGATTTTCCAAGCAAATGCGGGAAATGTAATTGAAAACAGCGACAACTCTCACTATTTGACAGCTTACTCTTTGTCTCTTTACCCACCACATGCACTCTAGAAGGAATCTAGTATATATAAAAGAAAACTACGCAGTTGATTTAGATTTGAATAAATCAAAATATGTGTAATAAAATAAATATGAAATATGTTCTTAGAGAGAAATTATTTTTAAAACTTGTCAAGGACCGATGACAATATAATAATTTCATAATTCTGTTCCATTATCCTGATTAGGATCCACAGGAATAATAATTTTCATATGTGGCGACTAATTCATTATACCATTTCCATATTTGGCGACTAATTTTATTTTCCATTTCAAGATTTTGCGACAAATTTCACATACCATTTGGAATATCTGGCGACTAATTCCATATACCATTTGAATATTTGGCAACTAATTCCAGATCTTATTTCCAGATTTGGTCATTAAAAGATTAAGTTACAACTCTCTATAAAAGCGAAAACATTTGCGCCAGCCATTTCTTACCAAAATATACGAGTAAACACCTGTAGTTTTTCTGAAAATGGAAATAAAAAAAATCCTCGTGCAAGTAAAAAAAAATTTATTTTCTAATCCAGCGTTTCTCAAACTGTAGGGCACGCTCTCCTTGGGGAAGAGGGGGGGATGATAACCCTACAAGGGGGGCGAGCATATCGAAAAGTTCAAAATGAAAGATTTAAAATATTAATTTACCGAAAGGAAGAAACAAAATGACATGATAAAAAATAAAATACATATTCACACTGATAAAAATACTTACAAATTATCAGTGCGGCGAAAAGTATTTAATAATTCATTTATCATTATTAAATTAAAATCAAGTTTTTAGTAATTACTATTGACTTCCATGGGCTTGTCATATACAAAATATAATACATATATTGATAATATGTGCAATATATAATATTAAAGTCGCACTCTAGCTTTAGCGTCGAAGTACATTATTATTGCATTCAATACATGGTTCTTGTATGGGAGGGGGCGCGATGAAAATTATGACTGAAAATTGGGTCGCAAATATGAAAAGTTTGAGAAGCATTATTTTAATCGCTAAACTCAGACATAAAATATGTTTTTTTCTAAATTTTCTTATCGGATCTGTGGAATGAACCATCATTCATTGCTTTATTTTACCAAAACAGCTGAGAATTCATTCGGAGGTCACCGGATTAAAAATAATTTCTTATAAACTCTTCGATTCAAAAAATGTTCTTTTTTGTCTAATAATGATGCAAGTTTCAGAGAGAATATTGAGCTTTTTTTTAGTGAAAAATATCATTGACTTAACACCTTCTTTGCATGAAATATTTGAAACTTAGCTCTTCCTGATTTCCTTCAGTTGGCTGATCCTACATTTTGCAAACCAGACTGTATCGACGCACTGATAGGATGCCAATGGGGAATCAAGATTCTAAAAAATGACGCATTTAACACGTATTGGATGACGCATTTCATTAATTCATCAATAAATAAATGATAGTTTAAAAACCTAAAAATGCATGCTTTTTTATGTTAAATCGAACTAAAAAAATTCTTTATATAAGAATAAAATGATTAAAAGAAAATTATGTATATATAAAATTATATATATATATATATATATATATATATATATATATATAACGTCACATTATGGTAAAAGCGTGGAGAGTGCTTTGTACTACATTTTTACACTAACTTAACATTTCGGAATAGAACCAGTAAAAAATTATAACAATTGATATAGAGCACCCCACGCTTTTACCCCAATGACATTAATTTTCTCGTTAATCGTTTTATTCTTATATTAAGAATTATTTTTTTACTTTTTAATTCGATTTAACATAAAAGCGTGTTTTGTAGTTTTTTTTAAAATATAATTTATTTGTCTTGAATCTCGATGTGAGAATTCGGCAGTTGATAGCTGGGATTCGAACTGTTTTTGACACTTAATAGAAAAAGCTGTTGCTTTTACTAATTTATTTAGATTTCTTCCAAAAAAGTTTTTTGAATATTCTTACGTGTAAATATGTGTTCGGGTTTGTCACGTCCTAGATTTCATTAAAAAGTTTGTTCTATTTCGAATTGATTATTTGCGCCATATTTCGAACACTGAATCACCGAAACAAAAACAACAAATTGGTCACAATTAATGTTCCTGACATAAAATTTCTTAGGAAATATTTTTCTTCTCAAATATATTAATATAAGTAACTAAAATAAATTTCTAAAAGAGAAATAAGTTATCAAAAATACTTTTACTTTGATTTAAAAGTGTTCTGTAAAAACAAATAAATCGGAATTGTGATTTTTGTGTATAACTGTAACTTGATCGTATTGAAATAGCGTAATGAGTTTTTAAAACGTAGTATATTTCTTACAGTGAAAAATTAATAATCAAAAGTCCACTAAAAGTTACGCCACGAAAGTCTTTTTGTACACTTTAAAAAAATCTCAACATTGCTCTAAATACTGTATTTTTTTCTTAGTTTAGTAAGTAGGGCATCTTTTAGTGTCCACAACAACTTTTTAACGATTTGGTATAGATTTCTTCAGTATTTTGTAATTTCTGCATCGATGTTTCTCCATTTATCTGTTATTACTGTTTTTACTTCATATTTTGTATTCTTACTTCGATTTATCACCAAGTATGTTCTACTGAGCTTAAATCAGGTGATTTATGAGTTGTTTTCAGAATTAGGGGGTCATTTATAGAGACGCACCAGTGGCGTGCGTTGCGAGCATTGCACTTGGGCGTCATTACCTTGTTAAAAATTTAAATCGGCTCAAATACCTGAAATTTGGGTGGATAATTTCAAGTTATCTTTTAAAATATTTAAATAAAGCCCATTACTCACAATACCATAAAAAATACCAAGTCACCTGATCCTGAAGCCGATTTACACCTCCACGCTTTCACTGTTCTAAATGAATTCTTGGAATTAAGTTTCAGAAAATTCAACATTGACAGCAAATTAGTTGAGATAATAACAAATTCAACATTCTTTATTCTAACGGGTGTTTAATAGTTTGGAGAAGAAAAATGAGGAACTCTTAAGCACTAAATTAAGAAAAAATACAATAGTTAAAACGATATTGAGATTTTTTTAAAGTGCATATAAAGACTTTTGCGTGGCGTAATTTTTAGAGTCCTTTCGATTATTAATTTTTCAAAATAATAGCTATACTATGTTTTAAAGCTGATTATTTTATTTCAATAAGAACAGATCGCAGATATTATAAAAAATTACACAATTCCGATATATTAATTTTATTAGTTGAAAACATTAAATTTTATAAAAAATTTACGAACTATAAATTTTTAAAACTACGAACACTTTTAAAAGGGGGGGGGCACTCTATGTAAGAAATTTGTTTATATTCGACAAAGTGAAATTAATTTTAAAATCAATTTATAAGCATGGGAATAAATTCAAGACTGTGAGTGAAATATTTATCTTCCAACTGAGTTCTTCAGAATTAAAATTATATTTTGTTTTATACTTACAATTGTCCAGTTAAATTTTTTTTCATCATTTTTTAAAATTATTGTTTGATTGCAATTATTTTTAAAAAAACTGACGCATTTTACATAGATGCATGCTAAGTGAATTTCCTTAATTTTATCATAAAAAAGCAGGAATTACTTTTGTAAAAAGTAATTCACACATATGTCCTAGGCATTCAATTGTATATTCTATTTTTTATCTACTTCATATATACTCTAATCTTGTATTTATAAATCTTAAATGTATTTTAATTTGTATAGAAAAATAACATCATGAAACATTTGTGGGATATTTGCCATAATATAAAATTAAAAAAATATTCAATAAGGTAATGCCTCAAGTTATTTTTATATCTTCAGATAAGAATTGCATAGGAAGATTGAAAAAAGTTCATAATTCACGATAACGCATTTTTAAAGTATTAAAGAGAAAAAAATAGTTTGCCATTTTTCTACATTTATTTTAGAAATCAATAATTACACAACATTAAAAAAAACGCGATTTTGCACCCTTACGAAAAAAAAATTATTTAAAAATTTAGATGCGACTTAAATTATTTTCCAATATCTTCTCATTCCGTATCTGAACAATAAAAAAAAAATGCTTTTTTGGTGAATATTCCCGCAGAAAAAATTTTTCGTGACCTTAATTCATTGTGAATAGTGAATTAATTTAACACATTTTTTTTATAAAAATAAACACAATCAATAAATCTGGTTTAAAACTAACAGTGCACAGGATAAAAAGTTAAATGGGATACACAATTCTTATAGA
Source organism: Trichonephila clavipes (assembly GCA_019973935.1). NCBI lineage: Eukaryota > Metazoa > Arthropoda > Arachnida > Araneae > Nephilidae > Trichonephila > Trichonephila clavipes. The sequence goes on from BMAU01015965.1 coordinate 72,630, forward strand.
TTAAATTTAAGTACTCAAGCTTGAGTGAATATTAACGTCACACTGTTCAGCTACATGAGAGCTTTTGGCGACGGACCTCGTAATTTTGAACCACGGTCAAGTGACGAAGATGACACCTGAATATAATAAAATGAAAGTGAAGAATGACTAGAACCCACAGTACTAAAGAAGTAAGAAATTGGAATTCAGCAAACACAACAAATGTAGATACAAAAAGTCATTGGACTAAACTGGAGACCTATTATAATTTCTAAAGCTGTCACTGAATTAGGCCAGCGAATTAGGGTTAGCAATGCTTTGTGGATCCACCTTCACCGTACAGCAGAAATTTTCGACATAATAGAAAAAAAAACCCAAGTTGAAAAGTTAAGCCTAATACAGCACGTGGTTGTAGAACCTAATAAAATCGTAAAAAGAAATCGAGAAAGAGAACAATAATGAATCTATCAAGGAGGGGAATAATAAAAAATTTTTAATAGAAAATATTAGGAAAAACTTACTTGTAAAACAAAAATCCTGATTATATATATATATAAATATATATATATATATATATATATATATATTGTATTCCTAAAATTAAGTATCCATATATTGTATTTTTTAACTCCATATATTTATATCTCCACATATAATATCCATATATAATATAACTCCATATATAATATCCATATATTTTTTAACTCCAAAATTCCATAAAAGTCCGGTTAAATTTAGAACTGTGACAAATGGTTTTAGAACATATATTACTTTTGCAGGCAAATTACTCCATAATATTATACAAAATTTTATTAATCAGTAATGTAATAAAGCTATAATTAAAAATAGTAAAGAAATTATAGATTTTTTTAATAATAGAAATTTTTATTCAGTTCATAGTTATGACTTTGAAGATCTTTTCAATTCCATTGATATATATGATATTATTAAAGTAATTTTAGAAAACCACAGTATGCATAAATTTAATATTAAGTTTAAAAAATTTGAAACTCTCATAGATTTTGTCTTAAAAGAAAATTACATCAATTTTTTAATGGTTCTTTATATAAACAAGAGAAAGGACTGCCACAAGGGGGCCCAGCTAGTAATAGTTTGGCTAATCTTTATTTACATTTTTATGAATATAATTATATTATTAATAATGACTACTACATTTTTAGATATATTGATGATTTAATTATTTTTGGTAAAAATGATAATTTAAATCCCATTATTAATTTTTATCCGTCTTACTTAAACTTAGTTAAAATTAATAATAATCCAATCAAAACAAATTACCTAGATGTAACACTGTATATTAAGGATTTGAAACTACATAGTAATGTTTATGATAAAAGAGATGCCTTTAATATTAATATCATCAAAGTGCCTTACTGGAATTCTAATTTATCAATATCTATATATAGAAATATTATTTTTAACTATATTTATTGCAATAATGTATTAGTTAGCGATAAAGCTAATATTTTTTTAAATCTTAAAATATTTTTCAATCACTGTATTGAACATGGATATCCTGCTAATTTTCTTTGTAATTATATTTATAATGGTTTTTAATGATACAATTTGTATTACTGTAATTATTTACTGTTATTATGTTTTGTAATGATTTTATAAATTTATACAATATCTAATTTATTCTACAATTATTAAATAGATGGCGCCACATTTTTATTAAATTTTTTTAATATATATTTTTTGAGTTTCTTTCATATTTTACACTAATTTTTATATGATTATTATTTTTATGATTTTTAAAGGTATATATATATATATATATATATATATATATATATATATATATATATATATATATATATATATATATATATATATATAAATATATATATATATATAAAATATATATAAATATATATATATATATATATATATATATATATATATATATATGTATATAATTTTCTTAATATCGTTTCAGAATTAATTTTATGCGGTTCTGCTCTCACCCCTCGTATTTGGCGGGAACACGTTACTGCACCCTTGGCCATCGCTTACACTCCGAATAAGTAGGTTATGTTTTTGTTCATATGTTATTTAGTTTAATGATTTTTTAATATTTAAATTCTACATATATAATTCTTTCCTTTCCTCTTGGTACACAGTATGACAAATTACAGGTGAAGGTTGGCTGGCCGCAAAACTTGTTTAAACCTGCAATCCTGGTTCCTAAGGCCAGGAGTTTGTCATTATACTACTGTGCCGTCTTCCTAATTTTAGTTATCTTAGGTATATAACTATATGTTTATTTTTATATTTTCGTTTATATATTTGTGTATATGTATATATATGTATAAATTTATATATATATATGTGTATGTATATGTATATGTATATATATGTATAAATTTATATATATATATATATATATATATGTATATATATGTATGTATATGTATATAATTATATATTGAATTTTTTATATTGGATTATATATATATATATATATATATTTATATATATAAATCTACAATGCATTTGCCTGTTACCTGTTCATGTTTTAAAATAAACCCTTAAACAGTGTTGCATTTGATTTTACTATAATAAATTACTTTTTTAATAAATTCCGCGAATTGCATTATACATATCCTTTACTAAGGATGGTACATAATTCTCTGTGTGTGCAACTTTCGTTTCTCCTCTTCCTTTTCTGTTTGGAGTGCCCAAAAAGCAAGAGGCAGTCAGAGATGTTTTTTAAAGTTAAAAAAAAATATTTAGGATGTGGTTAAGATAAAGGGCAATTTTTACTTAATCGTTTCCGAATGACAACACAATCAAATTTCAACAATGAGTAATGAAAGATCAATTCAAAAGGAACATCGTAATTTTCAAGAAAATGGCAACACACTGTACTATTTTGAACATTATTTGATCATTGCATTATTATATTATATAAACATTATTATATTATCTATGTCTATATACATGAAAAATAATGAAACCAATGACAATAATTCCTTCTGTTTTAAATTTTCACTCCAATAAATGTTTTTTTTTTTCCAAATCTGATATAAAGGTACATATTTTTACGTGCGGCCCGTGAGATTATAATGTATTTCCGTAGTGGCCCGCAAGGTCACTTGGGTTGGCTACCCTTGACTTAGCCCATTCCGCAGTTTATATCTCCAGTATTAGTCTACCGAAGCATCCTTATCTGCTCGTATTTAGAATTTCTTTGTTTTTTGTTTTTTGTACACGCTTTCTTTTAATCACCTCAACTCAAAGATATCGGTTAAAGATCAAGGCGAAGTGTACAACGACGCAAGTATGAAAAAGAAAGCAATTTTATATGCAAAACAAAACGGAAACACACAACATAAAGCTGCGGTTACTTAACATTTGACACGGATGAAACCCATATACGCTTAATCACCTAATAATAATCACCTAATCACCATAATCACCTAAACTCAAAGATATCGGTTAAAGATCAATGCGAAGTTTACAACGACGCAAGTATGAAAAAGAAAGTAATTTTATATGCAAAACAAAACGGAAACACACAACACAAAGCAGTGGTTACTTAACATTTGACACGGATGAAACCCATATACGTTGATGGCGTAAACAAAATGATATGGTTTTTGTTTATAAATGTTCAACAGTTTAAAAAATTATTTTACATTTTTCTATAATACATTCTTTTAAAAAATACTGCATAACACACACACATACACAGGATGGCGTAGAAGATGACACCGTGTGGGAAAATTGCGATGCCGGAACCAATTTTGAAGTCAGCTGTGACAATGAGAGTGACGAATCATTTTCGAAACACGATACTGACGGTTAGAATAATTATGTCGCCCATCCGCTACAGTGGTTAGAGACACTGACTGAAGCGCCATTGGGTCTGGGTTCGAATCCCGAAGTTGTATGTTTGTAAATGCATAGTGCCTTCGCGGCATGGAGGTACTCTAAACAGCTGTCGAGCTGCAAGTCCTCTCGTGAGGTTGGAGGCAGGGGATGAGAGGTGGTAGGCCTCTGACCCTTCCCCAGGGTGTGCTCCCTCAAAATTGGGGTGGAACCGAGCAAAATCGTACTGTCACCTGCATGGTTCTTAAGGCTACGGCCAACGACAGGCGTAAATCTAGCCCCTTGCAATGATGAATTTCGTGAGCTTTGATCTGACTACGTCAGACAGGTGGCATTAGCAACAACAGAATATTTATAGATTAGTGTATGTGTTTGAAAGTTTTCAATACTTGTAAAATAAACAAAACATTAATTATTTCTCATTAATATTCTTTAAAAAAATTCCCTTTGTATCGGATTTTGATGAATCTTGTGACGAATCTTTACGGAACCTTTCCACTAATATTCTTAGGCGTCTTTGGGGATTGTAAATTCGCGTATATTTCCAATCACCTCTAAAAGAAAAAGATGGGATATGTATAGTAAATAGGGTATTTAAGGAGAGCGTTGTAAGTTAGCCGAGAAGAAGGCTATTGAGCCAGCAGCAGTAGTGACAAGATTTATAAGATTCAATCGGATTACGCGCGATATTGGAGCATTGCTGATATTATTCAGCAAAGGAGCCTTAGGAGGTTAATATACCTGAAGAGATCATAAGTACTACCAGGTGATATATTCTAGTTTAATACCACTTACCACAAGCGTTAGTTTAATAAAATTAGTTCAAGTTAATGAAAGCTAATAATTCAAGTTGTGTGTATTTCCGGTAAACCTTTTTGATATTGCGCGTAGTTATTGATTAATTTCATATTTCATAATTTAATCTAATATTAAAGGTAAATCCCTTTTTGACGTAGACATATAGCTTACTATTTGTCATTAGAATTTTTGATATTTGAGCCAAGTGAATAAATAAAAGTTATTATTATACAAATGGCGTCTGGTCACTCTTTGCCTCAAATTAATCTTAGTGTCCAGGGTGGAACCCAGGGGGTTCCCACAACCTTTTACACAATCTTTTAATTGTTCTCAAAAACGTGTAGAGAATTGGTGATGCGGTTTAGAATCGATGGTGGCTTAGATTCGAGCAAAAACAGTAGAAGGGAGTTTGTCGCGGTACTTCCTCCTCGTGTTGTTTGAGGTGGAGATATCGCTGATCGTCGAGGTTCCCGGGAAGAGGGGAAGCGAACGCAGTAGGGATTGAGAAGCCATTAAACCGGTCTCTAAAGGGTAACAAATAGATAATCCCAATAATTCAATTTTATTAATTTAAACTTTAGAACTAAGTACGCGAGATGCAGACAAGACAACTAAATAATAAGAAATAACGGTTACTTATGTGAAAAAATATACAACCTCAGAGAAAAAGAAATCTAATACTTTCTAATAGCGACTATAATTCTGGAATAAGCGACAGTAATTCAGGAATAAGTGACTATTATTCAGGAACTCTTTAGTCTGGCAAAATTTTCCACGTAACAGCAATTATCTATCTCACTCTTTATATACTAATTAGTAGTAATGCTCATTTGTGGCGTCGAGTTGTTCTAGCTCAAAGTGTCGATTTGGCTAAAAGGAAAATATCGAGTCACGGAGAATATACCTCGTGGGTTGCCTATTATTTCAAATTTAAAGGAATTCGTGCATTAACATAATTCAGTGGCGCAAAAGCCTATGAGGGACAAGGCCTACTGTGTCCATCTCAGTATACGTAACCTTGGGCCCTGAGGTGCATGAGCAAATGTTCCAGTCAGGTGGTCAGTCTGGCGCGAAAACCCCCAGTGTTAAATTCCCAAAGAAGCTTGGTACTCATTTATCAAACCACTGAAGGAATAAGAGGCTGAGTTGACCTTGCCTACCCCTAGGTTTCAATCTCGGATCTGTGTTGTGAAAGCGCGATGCACTATCACTCAGTCACTGGGCTTAGGAATGCGTCCATTAAATTAGTGCTCCGCAACCTTTTTATCTCTGCGGAATGGTTAACGCTTGATAATTTTACCACGGCCCGCAGAGGGTGGGACGCGTTGATTGTTTATATTTTAGATTGTTTTGATTTAACAATTTTAATTTAGTTACATTTAAATATGCCTTCAGAATAAAATATAATCACACCAAAAATGAATAAAATTGATTTAACGTGGAATATAAAGTGATTTCCGGGGGAAGTTGCTCAAATCCGAGAGAAATGCACCACTTTAAATAAAATGGCAAAATTTTAATGTTCTTTAAGCGGCCCGGCACGGGATCCACGGACCGGGAGTTTCGGATCACTGCATTAAATCATTAAAATTTTAGTACACACAAAAACAATTAATTCAACGTTTTCCAGCCATCTTTTCATATCAGTACTTTTTCCTGTATTTATTTTATTTTAGTTTAATTATTTTATTTGAAAGTTTTCTTTGGATTTCATTTATTTCCTCTAATAAAAAGAGTCAACTGATATTTAGCGATAAATTATCAATAATGTTGCATGTCTATAGAAAAGAGGTGTCTAATAGATCGATATAAAAAGGCCTTCACTTGTTTACCACCCAGAATTTGAATAATATTCCTTTTATTCTCCGTCCCTTTCTGATGTTTCAGATCTATTCTGATGATCGATTACCGTCCCAACTGTCACTAAAACCATTAGTGTTTGTTTGTAAAGTTCTAAGATTTTCGTCGCGTTTTCGTTTGTGACACACAAGATCGATGATTTCGTGGAAAGGTTCGAAATGTTGCCGCGTGGTTACCATGCAAATCTTTTTCTAATGACACATAAAAATACAAACGGAAATAAAAAGATATGAAACCGTGAAAAGGGCACCCAGGCTTAATGTGAAATAGCTGTCATGTCATTTAAGGAAATTTAGGACATTAGAATCATTTGTTTCTTTTATATAACTAATGATCAGAATTTGCTACCTTCTTAAATTTGATGGCGTTTAGTAAAACGTCAATGGAAACTCTTACATTTTTTAGTCCAGCAAAATCTTATATTTTTCTCATCTTAAAATTTTTTAATATAGAAAGGATTCTCAGTCACACACAATTTTTTTTAATTAAACCATATTTACATAAAAAGTTATTAAAAAGACTCGCAATTTTGAGCCTTACTCAATTAGTGAAAATAAGAATTCGGGTGGTTCTTCACACACAATCTCGATTTTCCATAACAAGCTGGTGCCCGCGATAACCTATTGGTCAAAGTCACGGACTCATGGCCGAAGTGTCATGAGCTCGATCCCTAGTACCATTGAAGATCTGTCATGAAGAAAAAGTGATATACGTTTAATTTGCATGGCTTAAAGTCCTTTCGTTGGCGTGGTGTGGAAGTTCGGAGAGGAGTGTGCCAGTTTAGGTGTCGTCTTTATCTCTTGATCGTGATTTAAAATTAAGAAATCAGCCACCAGTACCTCCATTGCAGAGCCTTCAAAGTCACTTAAAACTATCAGTCAGTCACAATTTTTTTGCATCTTGTTATGCAGATCGGGGTTCTGGGGTTTTTTTGCAAATCAGTCGCAAAAATCAAGGCATTTCTTACGGAGCAATGGAAATTTATTGTCGAAAAACAATCCTTACAATACAGGATAAATAAATCTCAGAAGGCCCTCACACTTTTACGGCGTTCAGACACAACTATCAGTGTTTAAAATACAAGAATGTAACAGAATATTCATAAGCACTCGCTCGTCCTATCCAACAGCCAATAACTAATCACTGGTCGACCCTTTACGGTCAAATCAATATCACTCTCTAACGGTCAAAACAAGACTAACTCAGTTTCGGCGAGCGATTTCCTATTTTTAGCCTCACGGTTTTTTCGAGTAAAATCCCCTTGCGTCATAGATCGCGATATTAGTAGTAGAATACATATGGTTCTGAAATGGTCGCCAAAAATTATGCTAACTTGGCTTTATCGCTAAGATTTCGCCAAGTCTCCATTGAATTGCCATTATAATACAAGGAACGGCGTTGCTTACGAATATTACAATTTTAACATACAGTAATTACTACATAGAGTTATATAAAGGTACTACACATCCATTCAAATATCAATTATTTACACTATTTAAAAAAATCCCGTACACAAAATTCGAATCAATATAATTCACGTTCTTGTGCATGTGTGCATTTATGCCATTGTAAAGGCAATCAGTAACAAATCTCAGAAATTCAAACCATGATCCAATGGCAACAGTTATATTTGTACTGGTATTTACTCCTCTAACTGATAAAATGTACCATTTGATGATTATAATTTGAGGACTTTTTGACACAGCCTGATTTAATGGGCAATAACCACGGCTCATTTCACTTAATAGACTTCAGCGGAATTAGGATATGAATCAAAGGTTATCGTGCGAAGATTACAGTATAAACTATTACTGCTTTTAGAATCTTATGGAAAAATTAAAGAAAAAAATGTTTAGAAAAATAAGAATATAGGTATATATGACGTGAAGAGATGTTTTATAGTTTAATGAGTAATTATATAAAATATAATGAGTTAGTAATCTTTAAATGACATATTATTTAAAAACCGAGATTTGAAAAAAAGAAAAGGAAATGAAATGCACAACTATTGCTATACATTTATCGAATATAAATACACGCTATTATTAAGTTACTCTTTCATTAACATATTTATTTTGCATAATTGAATAAATATGCACTCTGTGTATCTCTCATGACTTATTGTTATATAATTTAGGCGTACTGTGCTAATGCTCATAACAACTTTTCGTATAAAACATTCTTATGCGTTTGCGTCAAATCTTTAAATTGCAAGCCTCAAAAGATGTATAAAATTTAAATCAATAATTAAATTCTTCTCGATAAATCTTTCGAGTCATACACTAACCTTTTTTTCCTACAATAAACAACAATAATTTACAGACAGCAATTTTAGAAACCAGTGGTGGTAACTATACCTTTATTTCTGCGAGCATTAATATTTAACGTAAATAATTTTAAAATGTGCACACATTTATATAGAGTTAACTGAATTTTACGTAGTAATCATTCTTAATAGATTAGATGGATGCTTATTAAGATTTTATCGAACATTCTGCATCCAAATTAGAAAGAATTAAGTTCATACGAAATTTCTTAAATGTGCGTTTAATAAATTATTTAAATTTTAAGGCATTTAGTGCAAACTATCTTATTCTGGATGTGAATATGGGACATTTAAAATTCTGTTATCTACGTATGCATTTGAACATCAGAAAATAATAATACAACTTGACTAGATCCTTCCGACAACTTTCTATTATAAATAGATGCTATGGAATAATATACATTTTTCTTGTTTTATCACAAAAGACAAAATTCAAGACACACAAGAAAGTTATATTATTTATGTTTAGAAATAACGTATAATTCGATATTTAGCATACTTCAACGAAATAACTGTAACTAGTAAAACGTATATATGATTACTATTCATGGATGTTCTATATTTATGGTTAATCTCAGTCTTAAAATGATGTCTGAAACAGAAGATGAATTATTCGGTTCATAAAATTCTTCTGCATTCATTTATTAAACGTAAATACTTTTGCTGCCTACTTATATGTAGGTAATATGTTTTTCGATATTTATGTGTCTATTAGCAAGAAAGATCGTTAGTGTATCTCGTTTTCTCTCTGTTGTATTCAAAGCTTTGATTTATATTTTAAAATATTCGGTATTCTCACCACTGTTTTTTCTTTCAAAATTATTCTTTCGATCATAAATGGAAAACATTTATAACAACATTACCGATATGTGATAGAATATTATATGCTGAACTATATTTTCATTATATATTGTGGCAATAAGTTGAATGTCGTTTGATCTCGACATAAAAATTTACACAGTCCAGTCACATTAATGTGATCATCTGTAAAAAGCCAGAATAACTACCTTTTGCAGAGCTGATTGCTGCGAGACGGGCAGGAGGAGAGTCAATTAGGTTCCTGAAGGTGTTCACTGGCACGTTGAGCCATACCGATTGCAGTGCCGTGGCCATCTTATGTAAATTCCGAGGTAAGGTTCCATGGCGTGAGCAAACCGATCGAGATGGTTCCACAAATTCTCGATTGGGTTTAGGTCAGGGAAGCTTGCTGGCCAGGGAAGAATGGTTAACTCATCCTGGTGCTCTTATAACCACTCACGTACACTGCCAGCTGTATAACACTTCACATTGTCCTGCTGGTAGATGCCATCATCCTGAGGAAAACCAATACGATTATAGGGGTGGACATGGTTCTCAATGATAGATGTGTACTTGTATTGATCCATCATGCCTTCCACAATGATGAGTGAACCCAGATAATGACAAGAAAACATTCTACAGACCATAACGCTCTCCCCTCCAGACTGGACCATTCTGGCAATGGTTGCGGGGTGTTTGCTTTTAGAGGTTTCACATCGTATACGCCAAATTCCTTCTGTTCAATGGAGCATAAAACGTGATTCATCGGAAAACGTTACCTGTCGCCACTCTGAAAACGTGTACAGTTGCGGTACTGGCATTCAAATTCCAGCTTTCGTTGCCGATGAACAGCAGTAAGCATAGGTGCATTAACCAGGCGTCTGCTCCAGAGGCCCAGACGCTGCAACGTTCGCTGAACAGTAGCTTAGGAGACACTTTTGGTATCAGCTTGGTTCTTCTGGGTGGTCAGTTGCTCAACGTCAGCCCGTCTATTCGCCCGAACGCATCTATGCAGACGTCGTTCACCTCGAAAATGCTTCCACCCTTGTCCCGAAAGCCAATGATCATACCGTTTTGGACGTCGGATAAATCGCTCCATTTCTGCATTGCGCAAACGATTGCAATGTTTTCTGAATCTACGGAAAGCTCTGCGGGCATCTGGGTTTCTAGGAACCCTCAATCCCGTATCTGGCTGTGAGTCTATTAGAGGAATTGACGAAGTTTCGTTGTCAAGCTTGTGTGGTTACTGCATGGCGGACGAGTGGCGGCAGGCCAGTGGGTAGTGCTACCAGATTGGGAATTTGGTTTCTGTGATGATTTTGAGAGATGAATTTAACTTGGAAGGAGAAAATCCTATTAGCTGGTGAGATGAACAGATAATGACTCAAAGGGGCTGCCCATGGGGGGGGGAGTGAGTGTGAGTGGTGTAGTGACGTAATAGCTGGATAGCAATGTTTTCTGAAGCCCATCACACACCCTTTACATACTCTTAACTGCACTGTGCTGCCTTCTGTGATTGGTTATCGTCGAAAGTACACGGTTGTCACATTAAGGAGACTGGACTGTATAATAAGATATTCTGACAATTATAGTGACCATCGTGAGAGTTAATAATGATAATGACTCCACGTATTATATGATGATAATGGCAAACTTTGAGCAATTTTGAGCGTATTTACCCAGAATTATTTCCTACGGGATTTTATGAAATACTTTAAAGTGTTTTTAAAAAATTTGGTATTAAGAAAGTATATCACGTTTTTAAAAAAGTAAAAGTTTTCAGTTTAAAGATGTGATAAAAAATTTTAAGCTGGGTTTCTTATCATACGGGTTAATTAATGTTAATTAAAACATGTATATATAAATTATCTCAAGAGTTTAAAAAATTAAACTATTGATTTTTTTCTATTGAAACAATGGAAATATACTGATTTTAAGAATATTTCTATTAATTGATAACTTTGTTATGTTTAGTAACATCCATTGGCAATATTTCATTATATATCTGTCTTCATTATATATCTTCATATATATTTCATTATATATCTGTTCGAAATAAATTATTATTTGAAGGAATTTTAAAAAAACTTTTAATACGTTCTAATGAAAAATATATTTTTGGAATATATTTAATATAATCAATGAATAACTGCATTATTCTTTTATTATTTTCTAATTCATCATTAATTTGTTTGGGATTATTATCAAAAAAAATATTTTGGAAATACGCAAATACGAAGATACAGAACAACGTATTCCAAACGATATTTGAATGACATTATTTCATTTCAAAATCTTGGAAAACTTATTTTTAAAAGAACCAATTTCCCGTTTTCTATAATATTTAATGTGTGTAAAAGACTCTGACTATGTTATGAAAATATTTTCATTCTACATTATATATATAAAATGATGTATCCTTTTGGAATTTTTCAGAGTGTATGCTTTGCAGAAGAGATTAATTTGAAAACATGTATTTGTCGCTGATAAATCTGAATTGAATTCAGCAAGAGACAATGTTTCATACTTGTAAAAATATTTATTTATAAGAATGAATTTTCCGAGTTTTTGGGTAGATTCAGATTTCAAAGAAACTTATTTTTTAAAGAAATATTCCTCGACATAGGCGATGATTTTTATTTACTTTTACTCATACTTATATTATTGCTCCAAATTAAAATAATATCTCAATACTTTTTATAATTTTTTTCTCAATATATTTTGGATGATATGAAAAATGAAATATTGGTAAAGAGATGAAGTTTAGGGTAAATACATAATATATACTGTTCAAAACAATTAAAGGATATTGTAAATCTTACATAAGAAAACGGCGTAAAGAATTTTTTTTATCTTTGCAGAAAATAGAAGAAAATACCACAAATGTTGATTTTTCTCATTTTCAAACTTCGGAGTATGCAAATTTTGAGTTGACGTCAAAGATGACGCTTTAGCAACAGCAAATGAAATTTGGCTTTCAACTTAATGAAAGACAAAGCAGAAAAGAATGATCGACATTCAGTAAGTGCTTTGTTTCGATGAATGCGAGGTCTCAACAAAGTCATTTAACCGAATCAGAAGCTTGGAGATACGATAATCGGTTAGAGGTGAAGGCAAATACAAGCCGAAGTAGCAGAAACCACTGGAGTTTCTCTAAGTGTAATTTCCAGGATCTGGCAATGTCTTTTGGAGACTGAAAATGTAAGTCCAAGACCAGAGCAAGGTCGTAGCCTTGCAATGAAGATCGATATTTAACCCTAACATCTCAGAGACACCGAAATATGAATACCATTCTTCTTCAACAACACCTTCGTTCGGCTACTGGCACCACAGTTACGTCAAAAACTATCTCGAAATCGGCTCCATGCAGTAGGTCCCTATGCTCGCCGATCAATGTTATGTGTAACGGTAACACCAAGGTACTGTCGTACTCGCAGAAAGTGGGCAACAGTATATGTGGACTGGAGGAGAAATGAAGGTCGCAATTGCCTTTTCTCTGACGAACGCCGTTTTTTCTGTTCATCCTGACAGTAGGCGGATGTTCATTTGGAGGGACCGTGTCACATGGAACAATCCTGCGCTTGTGCATGGAAATGTCGGATTTAGTGGTGGAGGAATGATGATCTATGCTGGCATCTCCATTGATGGATGCACCGATCTCCACATCATTCTAAATGGAGCTCTGGCCGGTCGCCGATATAGGGATGAAATCCTCAGACCTATTGCAAACCCTTACGTGGGAGACTTTCGGTTAATGAACGACGATCGTGCTTATTTGGTGGATGATTTCCTTTTCGAGGAAGAAATCCCACGAATAGATTACCCAGCGTGTTTACAGGACATGAACTGAGTAGAGCATGTTTGGGACATTCATATGAGTTTCTGACAGCCTATCATCCCCACAAACTCTCTTAGAACTGGTAAGTGGTCTTCTGGAGAAGACCTAGCTCTTCATTAATAGACTCACTGACTCCATGCCTCAAAGGTGTTCAAGGTTGCTTGCTGTCCAGGGAAACCATGCTCCCATCTAAAAACGATTTTCTTTCAGGGAAACACCTTTTTTGTTCATTCTTTTCGGTTTTGTTCGTTTTTTCTAGGCACAAACTGAGTTTTTTTTTCTTTTTGTACCCAGATGCTCAATAAAATGCATTGCCTAACATGGGGAAAATTTTTTTTTTTGCCCCTTTCATATAACAAATCGCGAGTGCAGATCAGGTATCAGTCATCTAAATAATTCTCCAGGCACAAGATTCACCTACAAACTCAATATCCTTTAACTGTTTTGAGCCGTTCAAAAACATATCTATGTAATAAAAACATGCTACATAAAAGAGCATCTTATGTAACAAAAGGTATCATTATCGCAGTACCTCCTCCTCGGGTTGGTTGAGGTTTCGGGGATCGTTGAGGTTTGTGGGGAGATGCGAAAGCAATAGTGATTGAGACGCCATTAAGTAAGACACAAAATGATGACCAACAGATATTTACAGTAATTCACTTTTATTCAATGTTCTCCTAATTATAAGCGATATGTAGACAAGACAATATCAGTGATGAATAATGGGTACTTATCTTTTAAATGAGGTCAAATCTCAAAAATTCACCCCCGTGAAATCTTCTACTAACTTCTAATGCTGTTTAATAGTGACGTTCATTTTTCGGAGTAGAGTTGTTCTATCTCAAAGTGCCTATTGCTGGATGGGAAAAACTATAAGTTAGAGAAGATACACCTTTGTACTTTTTTCCACGACGAAAAAAGGCGGGAAAATTCTTTTTACACGAATCCTAATCAGTAATGTAGTCATTTCTTGCTGCCACGGTAACTTACGGTTCACTTTTTTTTACCTCCCTGTTGTTCATGAACTTTGTGCTTTTAAGTTAAAATACTTAGATGAGTTGTTACATATAATTGTAGAAAATCGCAAAGCAAATGAAACGACTATTACAACAGAATTCAAAAGGTAAAATTTGCTAAGTTACATCTGATATGTTAAAAAATAAAATCTATATATACAAAATAATTAAATATTTAATATTAAGTAAGGTATTTGAAGCGCATTCAGATAACATCTGAATGTAAACATGCACATTACGTAAAATCAAGGCTGTAAAAAGCTGGTTACTGAAAATTATACATAGAAAATTAATCAAACTATTGAATTAGTCTCTAAATGAAGCTATCGTGCTGTTTTTATGTTGAAAAATATACGAGTAAATACTGATATTAGTACTTCCAGGATAAAGTAATTTATTCTTGGTTAGAAATAATCCATTTTTATTGAAATTTGTGTATTATTCACATTTATAAACGAGGAATGTACACCAACTGATCATCTGTCTTTTTAAATGGAAAAATATTCAATTAAAAAACTAGCAAATCCTCTGGTTCTGGGAAATCCGTTCAATGTATTAATGATGTAACGAAAGTTCATTGTATTCTGTCGAATAAAAGCGCTCTTCTGTTTTTAAATATATTTCTTCAATAGCCGAATTTTTGGTGGATTTTTTTCTGTGTGTAAAAGTTATGTGCACAACATCAGATGGAACACGAAGTCTCAACGTAAGTCTTAATTATGTTCGGTAAGTTAATAAGTCTTAAAAATAAAATAAAATACCGTTTTTTCTTTCTTTAAAAACGTCGAAATTTATTTGTGTCATGTTTATTGTTATTGTGTGAGTTGAATTGTTATTGTGTTTATTTGTGTTTTGTTTTAATATTTTTAAAGAACATTTACATATGAACTTATGAATGCTTATGTAATAATTCAATTTATAATCAAAATTTCATTAAGTATTTTAGAATTGCTAGTGTAGCTTGTGTAAATACTGCCCAGATCCGCATTATTTCGAAATTACCGTAAAATTCAGTGTATAACGCACACCCATATTTTCAAGCTGCAATTTTTAATTTTTAAGTATATTCGCCGTATAACGCGCTCCTTTTTTTTAACACACTTTTTTAAGCTTCACTTTTATGTAACGGAATCTTGAACTCAATTTTTATCCACTTTAAAATGTCAGGTTAATTTGAAATTTTGCTCACTTGCCCAGGACCGATGACTATACAATAATTTCATAATTTTGTGCCATTGTCCTTATCAGGATCGTCAGGATTAACGATTTCCCATCCCGTCTCTGGCGAATAATCTCAGATGCCATTTCCAGATTTGGAGACTAATCCCAGTTTTGGCGATTAAAAAGTTACGTTACAACTTAGTTGGATTAACAACAAAAGGATGTTTTTTAATTTTTTAAACTATAAGTTATTATTACGAAAAAAACCTGAAATGTACGTAAGCAATGCTGTTATGTTTTGAAGCGAGGTATTTTCCGAAGCTTTTCCAAAGTTAGTGTACTTTTAGCACTACAACCTTTTAGGTTCATTAAGAAGGCCATTTCTTTTAAATAAACAGTATTAAGAGATATGTAGCAATCTAATTTTTTTATGTTCCCATCTTTTTTTTTTAATGTGTAACATCTTTCCTCTTGGTTGCTGGATATTTTTTGGGAGTGATTTCGTGAAAAGGGACGGATGTGTGTAACAGGATGTGACGTAAGCGCTCACTACTTGATTTAATCAACGAGAGTGCGTGGTTGTGTTTTTTCGTATGGGGGTCCAACTATAGTAGCCATCAAGCACTCGAGCGCTTGATTCTAAATCCATTAGTTATGATTTTGGGGGACATAAGTGCGGCAGAATGCTTATTTGAAAATGGACAAACAGTAATTTCGGTGGTCATATACATTTCTTCGAATCAGAAGGTTAAAAAATTAAAGATTCCATGCATTTTTGTACTTTTACCATATAACGAAGGTGGTTTTGCTCATTTAAAAAAATTATCACTCGCTTCCCCTGATTTTGAGTGGTGATTTTAACTTTAACTTCAGTTTGCCAAAAGCTGAGCCGCTGATAGCTTTTATGAATGATTAACTCAAGCTCGAAATGAACACAAATTTGAATGTTTCGACTGCTAACAGTGGTACTGATATTGACGCTGTATTTCAACGGTTTTTAAATACTTTGAAATCACAAGTATATGTGTCAAATTTTAGTTATCATAAGCCTATTGTCTCCACTCTTCCCCAAATTGAACAAGAATAATTATTTTTGATAAAATATTGCATTACTCCTTTTGTTTTAATTAAATACAATTTTCATTGAAGATATAATTATTCGATAGAAATTTATTTCCAATCATACCCGATTCATATTTTTTTTCAGGAAAAATGCTAATATTGCGTATTTACCACGATAACATATCAGATGTTACACATTATATGCGACTACTGTAAGACTCGTTTCTGTTTTTTTTTTAATTCTTAAGGTAGTCATTTTTATACCCGGCGTATGACGCGCAGCCATAAATTTCGATCTTATTTTGGGTGTTAAAAGTGCGTGTTATACGTCGGATTTTACGGTAGGTTCGTCAAACATTCTTGTAAGCATGGAATAGTCATTGCGCATAGGTCAGTGCTTCTCAAACTTTCGATACTGGCACCCCCTTTTCAATCACAATTTTTATCGCGCCCCCCATATACATTAATAATGTACTAAATGTAATAATAATGCACTCTGACGCTAAAGCAACGATCTTTATTATAAACCGTACAAATTCATGACATAAGTATTAAATTTTGTATGTGTAACTTTTAAGCCAAAAAAAAAATAAGTAATAGGATAATTATTATGTTATTTTTCCTTTCTCTAATTTTTAAGGGGACTTGGCACCCTTTGAGCAAACTTCTTTATTTACGTATTTAAAAATTATATTTTAACATTTTATACAATGTTTCTATTCAAGAAAATGTTACCAGATGAAAATTTTCATATATTATTCACACAATTTTAAAAATTTAAATTTTTTGAAGAAAATTGGGAAAATTTTAAAATCCTACTCCTTTTGTAAAAATTAATTTTTTGACCTGAAATTTTTTATAATATTCTTATGGATGTTCTTAACAACTTTAGGGATCGATTTCAGAATAACTTCATTCGTTTTCGAGAAAAAAAATAAAATGTTGATATACAGGCTAAAAATCAACGAAAAAGCCAACATGTCTTACATTTTACTTTTTTAAAAAAAAGTATTCAGTTTATAGCAAAATGGATCCCTAATTTTAATACATGCCTTATTTTTAACACGCAGGAAAAAATGGAAGTGATTGGTAAATAATTGTCGAAGGAGTAGCATTTTGAATGCACTAAGGTTTCGAAAAACACAAACTGAGAAAACCACTTTAAAGTTTATAATTCTGAAAAAATAATTATTATAAGCTTAATTAAACTTAAAATACCACTTTAAGATATTACTTATACATTTTTCTTTAAAATAATTGCATTTTCATATGTTTTCAACCCACACATTTTTATAAATGATCAACTTTTAGAGAGTACTAATTGCACAAGAAAACTCAAGAAAAACTTAAAATTTTTTTTTCTGTCACGACAGAAATTTTAGCTGTTTTTCTTCTTATAATATTAAAGTATTACATTTGTATGAAAAATATATCAGGAATAAGAACTGAAATTATAAAATTATTAATATAAAATGCCTTAATTTAAAAATTTTACATGCACACATTTCACAAGGAAGAAAAATTACATTATTGTATTGCCTCGGAAATATTCTGCTTTTAATACTACACATTCTTTTTATAGTTATTATTTCTATTTATAAAATAAATTTTTTTATCATAACGCATTTTTTAGCTTTTTTTTGTAAAAAGGGGGTGTGGCTGAATTGCCTAATTTGTTTTCAAATGAAGTTTTATTGAACTTCTAACTTTCCGACATGCACAAGTGATGTATCAATCGAAAGATAATGAAAAGAATAAGATTAAATGAAAATAAAAAAAACGATAGGTTTGTGATTTTTAGGGTACCAAGTCCCTTTAAATTGGAACATATTGCAAAATGCGGTGGCTGCTTAGAAGACAAAATATAGATACCATCTAAATATAGAAAAAGAACTCAGAGGGTCAATTTCTAATCATAAGCATTTCTTTGAAAAACTTTGCTCTGTAAGAACAATGGAAGTCGCTAATACTTATTAAACTTGTTCTTAATTTAGTATTATTTAATTAGTTATAAAATACTCTGTGCAGCACTGATACATTAAAAGTAAACCGGCTGAAGTATCCACTCTTTGCACGAGTTTATTTATAAGAAAATAAAACATTATTGATATAATCACTGAATAGTAAGGAGAGTAAAGCCAAGTGCGCGATAATGTTTACAAAGATGTAAAATGATTTTTTTATAAATGAATGCTCAAATTATAATTAGTTTTAAGCGAACTGTAATTTTAAGCCTCACAGAATTAGCATTTAGAATTTTTGTTGAATAATGAACAATAAAAAAATTCCGATGAAGAATAATTGTATCATTTTTAATATTTAAAGCAAAAAGACTTCAACATGTTTTAACCCTGGAGCAGGCGCGCACTCGATACTAATGGTCGAGCGGGGCTATTGAGTCACCCCAATCCTTTTTTGATAATTATTTTTATAGTACACAATAAAAATCGTAATTCCAGTGAATAATTTAATTAAGAAAAAATATACTAACACCTTCTTTCAAGGACACAGAATATATTTCGGAAAAAAAAGTTATCACATCGGGAACTTAGACAAAACAAGTACCTTAAGATTGTAAAAAAAAACGTTTGCTACTCCAAAAAAGATGGAGATATGTAAGAAATATATTTTAGTTCACGTTAAGATTGTCAAACAGGAGGATAGTGTCAGGCTATTGGTAACAATTAAACAGATTTACCAGAATTACCGATTTCGTGCACTCTGTGCTCGGCGTGACCGCTCTCGGATTAAAAGTGTATTTATTACAATATGGATGTTCTTAAAAATTATGTAAAACGTTTTTCACTATGCTTTATATGTTTGGGATAGCTCATTAAAATAAATCTTGGCCTAGTACTTCCCTAAATGAAAAAACAAATACATAAGAGCAGGGACGTATCTAACCGTGCATGTAAGTTCAAAGGACAAACTGCAGCAAATACGATCTGCTGCCTACAGCTGATGGCAATAATATATAACAGTGATGAACTTTTTATTTTCCTAAAAAATTTTTTGATTATGGGTTTGCGTTTTGTCTTTTTTTTCTCTGAAAGTGTAGTATTTTCGGTTTGAAAAGGAAACGTAATAAAAAAGTCTCTCATCATGGGATTACAGCGAATCAAATAAAATGTTTTTTATTTGGTTATAGTATCAAAGATAGCTATAAAATGAGGTTTTGAAGTAGAAGCTTTTATTTTTGATGACGTAATTTCACAGATAATATATATTATTTCAGTGTAAATGTGTATTTTTTATTATGCCAGAAAGTATTTTGTTTTACTTCATTCCAGTAAATAAATTCTTTTTAATCTTTTATTTTCGATATGCTCGCCCCCCCCTTGTAGGTTCAACGTGCCCCCCCCCAGGGGGCGCCCCACAGTTTGAGAAAAACTGGCATAGGTAAATTAAAGAAATTTGTAGTTCAGTTCAAATTTATATAAGCAATACTTTTCAAATACTTTTATTTAAGTAAACTAAACTAAAAGCCAATTTTGTGTTGTTCGTCATTTACTTTTATTCGCACAACTCGTGAGAGATTCTTTGCTAGACCATCACTTGAAAATACGTAGATAGTCAATATTTCAATATACTTATGACTTCTGTAGTAATTCATTTCTAATGTGAGCCAAAAGCTCACATTGTACCTTGAAATATAAAAACATGTTGTTATAACTTTGACAGCGTATAGTTATATTTTCGTCCTTCCATTCTAGTATTTACTCTGAACAAGGTCATTCAAAGCAGAGGAGACTTATGCCCGGAGTCAAAAGGTCAGTCCATGCTCGGGCCCAAAGTAAGCATTTACGTGTACGGTCAACTCATCTGTCTTCTCATCGGGTTCATGCTGGTCAATGAGTCAAAAAGCAATCTACATCAAGGACACTCGGGGCAAAAGGGAGAGCGTGACAGAAACAATTTATTGTGCTCCGTATGGAAAATACTCTGCGAGAAAGAAGGTAACAATACGTCTAAGTATTCGTAAAAAATAGTTCTAGTAATCGATTTATTCAGGTAAATTCGAATCATTATCAAGTTATGAGATTTTTACATTTGTATTTATATGTTTTATGTTTCAAAACCGTATATGCGCTCACACGCACAAATATATATAATTTTTGATACTTTTAGAATGTGTTGCTTTAGATTTATTACAAATTAATTTCAGTACTTTTGCATTTATTAAAAAAGTTTATATTACTGTAGGATTGGCTCCTTGAAACGTTTTTATATATCCAAATCTTTTAAATACATTTTTTTATTTGTATACATATAATCATTTAAATTTGTCTCGATAGATTTTATTTAATTCATAATGATCTTGAGTACTTCAAGACTTTTCGTGATAATTAGTTTTAAGTTCACTCACCTATAAAGGAAAATAACCCTAACTTTATCTCCGAAAAAATTGCCATGTTCGCATTTTAAAAACAACAATATTGCACCATCCACGTATTCTGATTAATCGCAAAAGAATTATATGATAATTATATTTTAAAAGCTTCCTTTTGCGAAAAACTATGAAAACTGAGGCCTCCTGAGGGACCAGAGAATGCTTTTGTTTATCTTTGATTTCTATGCGTCTTTGTGTCGTGTTTCGTCTCTGTTGTGTTGTGTGTGTTTCAATTAACTAAATAAATAAAAAATTTAAAATACCAAGAAGCTTCGGATCTTCTGCAATTGCAGCTAATCAATAGATCTACAGAAAATTTCAGAAAAAAAAACTTCTACGTGTAAAAATAATATTGAAAAATGTCTTAAAGCTACCAAATTATCAATCGTCTGACCTTACTTAAACTATTTATTATGCAAATTATATTGGATTAGAAGCATTTGTGTGTGTGTGTGAGTACAACCATATGCGCTCGCGCCATTGCACCTAACAAAGAGAGGGCACGACCAAGGGAATTCATTGGGATGGAGACTTGGTGAATTGGAGTACTCCTTTAGGGTGTTCACCCCTCAATGTAATTCCGTCGAATGACCAGTCAATTCGGAGAAATTAGGCTTCGAAATTCACGCTTAGCTTTTATGCAATTAAATTTTAATTTCATCCAACAACACTGTAAGTTGGTTGGCAAATCGTCTGCTTACTATGCGCGAGGTCTGGGTTCGATTCCACGCGATCAACTTTTTTTCTTCAATTCATTTAACTATTTTTTTTAATTAAATAAATTTATTTATGAAAAGTTTATTAATATATTATAATAACAATTATTAAATATATAATGCTAACTAATTTATTATTATACTAACAAAGACTTGGCTCTGTGCCAAGAGAGAAGAGTGCCATCTGGAGACCTTACACAGGAGCTAAACCATACTTTGCGGACGCAACAAATATCAACAATTTTATTTTTAACCTTAGTATTATAGTGTAGACAAATATAAAAATGTTTTTAAAGTTTATCCTATAGTTTTTAATATTTATCTTGATACTCTTAGTTTATAATTATTTTAGTAAAAATAATTTGACTGAAATTAAACCCACATTATTATAGTTTTAAATATATATATTTGGATTTTGAGTCTGGCAATGACTTTCTTATTGTTCTTTGATCCATTACGATCTAAGTGCTTTTGAATGCATCTTCAGGTAAGTTATCTTTTTCGTGTAATGGATTTACAACTCTTCTATCCATTATTTTCAATATAATTACGTTCAGTGTAATAAAGAGAAAGAGGAAGGTTGACTATCCACAAAGCTCTCTCTGGTTAAACACCACTTTAATTTAAAATTAAAAGCTGTTCTCAGTCAGCATTGTTTATAATATTACAGCCTACATCTTTGGAAGTTTCGAATACCTCCATGATTCTTTTACCTTTGATATGTTCAAGTCATTTCAATCTAGCAGATATTATTAAAAACTGTACATCTACATGGGGAAAATAAACGTTGTTTTTATATTATGCAAATTAGGCGGTCAATATTAATTCCAAACTGTCTCAAAATTTCTGGAAAAATAGCTTTAGATGACCACTAATAGATTTCTTGAAAGTTTATACTTGAATGTAATAATTTTAACTTTGATACAGGAAGTGGCGTAACGTACACCCCCTCGATGCGGGGGATGGGTTTCAGGGGGCCAAAAAGCTGACTATGCAGGGGGACCCAAATGTTCTCCGTTACGCCAATGTATACAGGTATATGTAGGGATAATTAAATTATATCTAAAACAAAATTCCTTATTTATCATTTAACTTTTATCTTCGGGTCTTAAATTTGAGAGAAACTTCTGCCTGAAGTTTCTCTCTCACTGTCTTGCCTACCTAAGGGAGGAATGAAAGCAGAACAAGAGAATTCCCTAATCACAATTATTCATTTAGCCAAACCAACTAACCAACAACAATCATCACAAAGTGAATGTTAAATGAGTAGCACGGAGAAAGCAATGATTATTAAGCAAATATGTGAAATCAACTTATTTAACTCAACGTAATCTATCGTTGATTCCTAACTTCAAATCTACTAATTCAACTCAGTGGCAAAACACCACTCTTAATCTTTGTATGCAAAAGTAAACCTTATTCAATCTCACCTACGAAGCAAATGTAACTGCTTCCTACCTGCTTCTCTAGAATTACAAAGCTCTGACTATATATAGTTGAACTAATCTGATTGTTATGGCTTCTTCTCGAGAGGGATGTCTGCGAATTAAACGCAAGTGCTACCCCAAAAATTCCCCAAGAGGATTAGTGTGAGGATGCGTATAGATCCGTTACAAATTAAACATCCAATTATTTCTCAGTAAAGATATTCCAAACATAACACTTTTAATCCCAGCTCATTAAATTTTATAGTATCCATATATACGCTGCCACTCTTAACTTTCAAATCGAAGACATAAACAAAAAGTGTTATTTAACAGTTCTAGACTTAAGTATTCAGCCGATTTAAAATTTTCACTTGGCGTTGATTTTCTCTCAACGAATGATGTAACGATTGCTTTCTGAATAAAATTGGTTTTTACAAAAGTTCTTGATGTTGACTTGAACAATTACGTATATCTATACATATTACTATTAAAAATATTAACCAATACCAATTGGAAAAATACACACCTTAATTTTAATAAAAAATTTTAAAATTTAGAATCAGTTCACGAAAAAAATATTAGAAAAAATTGTTATTTAAGGCATCCATAACTACTTTTAAAATGCACTATCCAATATTCGATCAAAAATCACTTTTTCTTTTAAAATTTTAAAAGTCATCAATAGGCTTTAGATATCTGTCTTTGTTTGGATTATGTGATAATTAGGGGAAATTATAGGTGCTTAAAATACGTCGGCGTTGGCTGCAACAAAATGGTTTTTTTTATAAAATTTAAGCTCACACTTTTCTAAAAGTTGTATTTTTCGTAAAGTTGATGAAATCTTAAATGTGTGGAATAGCTCAAGAAATAATCAAAATGCACTACTGTTCGTAAAAAATGCAACACCATGAAGGAAACATCAGAACAAAATGAACTTTTCTGCAAATATTAGTTATAGGATGTTACGTAAAATAGTGAAGATTCAAAACCACCACGCATGTGTGGCTTGCGCTGCGCCCTCTGAACTGATGCTGAAAGAGTATATATAGAGGGCTGTAGTGGACTAGGGACGTGAAAATAGTTAGTGATTATTTGTTAGTGGCAAACGTTCAGTTAGACCTAATTATGCCTCCACGACGAAAAAAGGAGAAATTCCAACGACTTAAGGAGTTTGAACGGGGGAGGATTAACGGCCTTCGAGAAGGAGGATTTTGCTATCGCACAATAGTAGCTCGTGTGCAGCGGAACAGTTCCACAGAGTGATGCGAGTTTGGAAGCAATGGACCGACGCACCGATCAACTCGAAAAAATGGCAATGGACGACGGAAGGTTACGTCAGCATGCGACGGTCGACACCTGCTCCGCATGGCGGTGTATGACCGTGCAGCTTCCTTCAGTCAGTTGGCAACACGTTGATCTACTGCTACAGGTGTACTAATGTCGGCTTCGTCAATTCGTTGACGTCTGCTGCACCGTGGATTGCGTGCAAGGGTGTGTTTATACAAGATTCCCCTCACGGCAAACCTTCGACGGCTGCGTCTGCAATGGGCTCATGAGCACAGAGCCTGGAAATCTAATTGGCACCAAGTTGTCTTTGCAGATGAATCCCGCTTCGATTTGTGGGAACATGATGGCCGCATTCGTGTTAGACGCTATGCCCGTGAACGTGGCCTTCCAAAGTGCGTAATCAAACGACATAGCGACCTAACACCCGGAGTTATGGTTTGGGTGCGATTTCTTGTCATGGACGATCCAATTTGCTAAGAATTGAGAATAATCTCAATAGCAACAGGTACGTCCGTGAAATGCTTCAGCCCGAAGTCGTTCCCTTCCTTTAAGGCATCCCTGGAACTATCTTTCAACAGTATAATGCACGCCTACATGTTGCAAAGACTGTTCGAGACTTCTGCTCTGCCCAACACGTGCAATTTCTTCCTTCATCTGCTTATTCGGTGGATATGTCGCCTATTGAGCACGTGGGGGATTTGGTTGGCCGGCGCCTCGTTTGTGATACGCGAGACGAGCTTTTGCTGCGCATACAAGTAATATGGAATTCTCTTCCACAAGCAGACATTCAAAGTCTGTTTGCCTCCATGCCACGACGTATAGCAACACATATTGCAGCTCTTGGTGGCTACACCAAATACTGATTTCGGAAAATATAAATATTATTTTTTTTTTAAATTTCGTCATTTATGTGTACTATTACGAGTCGATTTCATTTAATGCTGATTATTTCTTCATGGTGTTTCATTTTTTACAAACAGAAATTTATTTACTTGAAATTTCACAAAAATGTTTCTAACGGTGTTAGTTAGAAAACGAACTAAAACTATGAAATTGAATAGTTGTTAGTGCAATTATAGTTTAGATTTCTCTCTAAAGGATGAAAAATTGTTAAAAATTCATAGTTTATAACTTTGCTTGGCCACAACTTTTGATTCATTTGAAACAATTCAAAGAGTGTTTAGGTTATTTCCTAGAAATATACTTAAAAATGTGCTATTACCCTTTTTTTGTAAAATATATGTTATTAAATACGAGTATATCATTTGAAAAATTACAAGCTATGATTAAAATGTCCTTAAAATTTAAAGTTTTTAAAAATAGTCACGTACGGTATATATATTCTTTACAACAAAATTTGTATTATCTTGAAAAAATGAATCTAAATATATGTAAAAATATTGTTTTGTTTTTAGAAAATTATAAAAAGCACTCTGGACCTACTCGGATACTTTAAAATTACCTGAAAAATTGATGCAATACCAATTAGTTTTCATATCCTGCAAGAAAAAAATGGAAAAATAATTCAAACTATTTACGTAATTTATTTTTATAGTAGTTTATGTCTGAATTTAATGTTCAAAGATGTTTTTGTAATATTTCAACTATTTTATTTAAATGTTTTTGAGTTATATCCAGGTCAAGCATACGGTTTCAATTATAGCAAATACAAGATAAAAATGTTCATAAGAAACATTGTTTTTTCAAAATATTAATTAAAAAACAAAAAGAACCTTCAAAATCATCTAACAGAATTTTTGTTATCCTGAAGCGAATGAAACACATTAAGTTATTATAATGTTTTACTTATGTGTTAAAGAAATACTGACTAAATCGCTCAGTAACGATGTTTGTCGATTGGTTTATTGTAAATTAATGTTTAGTTTTTCTAGAAACACACACTCTTTTAATTATTTTTCCATACATACGAAAAAAACCGTTTTAGAGTAGTAATAATAAATTTCTTCGTTTAAATATTGTTAAATAACAGAATTATTAAACAAATTCGAAAACATAAGAAAACCCCGAATTTGTGTATATCTTAAGGAAAATCTAACATTCATTACCGTATCGAGTGTAATGTGGTTTAATAACAAACTTTCTAAAATACTGATGTTCTATAAAAATTAACTTATCAGTATTTACATACTAAGAAATGATAATAACTGTTCTGTGATGCTTTTAACTGTATGATTTTAAAGTATGTGTGCTTAAATTTATTCATATTTCTTATTTCAGGTACTTTGACATCAACTGCTTCTAATGCTATAAACTTTAACTGCACATCAAAATTTTGTTCATCTCTTCAAGATATATGGAACAGAAAGAATCGTAAAGCACGGTATTCCAGCAATCTTCCTATGTGGGAAAAATCTTCTAATTCTAGTAACCATGACAACCATATAATGCAAAATGTTCTCAATTTGAAAGATAAGGAAGTATTAAAGAAATTTTTACAAAATCATCCTGATTCAGAAAGAACAAATTTTAAACAAAGTAAACGGCCTAATTTTACGGATTCTCCTAAAAATGATTATTTTATAAATTATGTAAAAACTAGAAGATTGAAAATGTATTGTAACAATGCTCAGAAAAATAGTGACATTACCATTTTAAACTCAAATGTCAAAAATGGGAAAATTGCATTAATTGGCACTAATTCTGAAGAAAGTCTGACACCTACAGAAATGCGCAAAAATATTTCATTTACTTCAGGAATCGATCGCGTCAGTGACAATGCAAAAATACTTGATTCAAATACATTTACCGAGGTAAACTCAGACAAAACGGAAATCGATACGGAAATCAGTGGGTCTCTAGAAAATGATTCAAAGCAAACCACAATAAAATTTCGAAACAAAGGCGAAGTCACTACTGAAATGTTTAAAGAACAATTACATTTGAAAAGAAATACAAA
The DNA here is from genome assembly GCA_019973935.1 of Trichonephila clavipes. Taxonomy (NCBI): domain Eukaryota; kingdom Metazoa; phylum Arthropoda; class Arachnida; order Araneae; family Nephilidae; genus Trichonephila; species Trichonephila clavipes. The sequence continues at coordinate 100,060 of BMAU01015965.1, forward strand.
TATTATTTCAAAGGATATCAGTAATAACAAAACATTCGCTTTACCTGCTCTAAATTCGGTATCTACATATACGGGTCCTTTGAAAGATGATGATAAACCTGCCTTTGACAAACCAGTTTCTGGTAACCCGAATGATGTTTATCAACAAAACTCTGAAAAGAATGTCCGAAAGAATCTTTCAGGTGATAAAATATCAGATATTGAGAATGAAACATTAACACATAAGTCGAATCATGATAACATTTCACTGGAGTACAATAGAACGAACAATCGATCTGGAAATATTACAGATTTCATGGATCTAATACATCTTGATAACTTGAATAATACAAAGAACTCTTTTCTCAACAATTCTGAACGAATAAAAAAACCCATCGTGAAAGAAAGTTCTTCAATAGGGAATACGAATGTGACAAGTGATTCAAATGATACTTTTTTTACATTTAATGCTTTAGAACTCGAAACTTTTAATTCAACAGAATACAAACCTCTTAATAATAAATCAATTGCGTTAGCCATCCCTATTCAAAACTCCGTAAGAAACATTTCTTGGTTTTCAGAAAGTTCCAATGATGTCCATCGGAAAGAAATTCATGAAGGCACTGATGAATTTTATTCAAATGCTCAAACACTGGGCATATCAAGTGACAAATATGTGACTTCCTTAGAAGAATTTATTGAAGAAGTTAATAATATAACTACCGATGAAACACTTATTTACTTTAATTCGTCCGAAAAGTTAGAAGATCAGTATGAGTTTAATGAACCACTAGAACCCTTTTTTAATAATTCGGAAGCTTTTCCATTTGCAGAGTCCGGAGATTTTAGTCCGGAACAATCTGAAGTACAAAATGGATTATTAATGCCTAAAACTATTTTCACAGAAAGCATTGGTGTACCAACAGATTTAAATTATGATATCCTAAATCCTTTAAATGTCATAACAGAATCCACTTTAGCTGAAATCGATGATTCAATAATTGAAAATAAATCCCCTAACATATTTACAGGAATGGAACTTGAAGAATCAATCTCTTCGATTGATTCTTTAAATTTAAATGTTGCAGATGATGGGTCAGAAGAAATACCTGTAGAAGGACCAGAAGAGCATTATGAGGAAAAAAGTATTCATGAAACAGTCAATATAGAATTAACAATGGATGAAACAGTAAAACCAGACGTGTCTACTGCTTATTTCGATATTTCAGAGGCTCATGGTAATGAATTTAATACAAATGACTACAACGACGCATTCACAAATTCAAAATCCATGATGAAGTCTGAAGAAATTATAACTGACCCAATAGAGCCTACATTTATTGATTTTGATTATAATGAGAAATTCACAGAATCTAAAAATATTTTATCAATTAATGACAAAAATTTCAAACAGATAGAGATCCATGACAGGACAGTTTCTCATAACAAAGAAAGTGATTCAAAAGAATTTTTCGACCAGAATCTTTCAACTGCCTTAGATGACAGCACAAAGGTCGATGTAAATGAGTCACTGAAAACTTTCGTTTGGACTTTTTCAACGAACAATGCTTATATAGAGATAAATAAAATAAATAACGTATCTTTAAACATGGTTACAAATGATGATATCTTTTTAAAAGTTGAAACTGATGACACAATATCAGAAGAGGTGAAAAATTTTGAAACGAATTCGTCGGAAAAATCGTTTACTGAAGAGATTTTTGAAATTTCGGGTGTAAATGATTTGTTACTTGAAAATGTATATTCCGAGTTAGAGTTAGCAGATTATGAAAATGTTCGACGGGCTCATGTAGGAGACAGTGAAGCTCATTCTGTATCAGGTGTATCTAATGAACTATTGGGAGAAAATACTAAACAACTATCTCAAAGTAACACACAAAGCGATGAAAAAAGCGTTACGACGATTAAAGAAAACACAACAAACAGTACAACAACTTTAAGTAATAATGAAACTAAACTCATTAGCAGGACACAATTTTACGATGGAAATAACGATGAAACATCCAAAGGTGTTGAGGATTTCCCAAAGGTGTCATTCGATTTGAAACCCTCATTTGAAATTTCAGAAACTATTTCCACAGTAACTAAAAAAACACAGTTAACTAATAGCTCAGTTATTTGGAATATGTTTAATTATATCACATCCACTGACAATCATACTTCATATCTGGAGATACATCGTAACGGCTCTACGCTTAAAAAAGATTTGAATTTTACTATAAATTTTAACAAAAAAATTTCTTTAAGTGATATAGTAACACCACCTAGCTCAACTACATTTTCAAAAGATAATTTTATGACATTAAATAAACCATCAAATGATCTCAAAATAAATTCTTATTCAGTTGTATCAAAAGCTATATTGCCTGACACAACTGAAACGTTTCTTCAGGAACCAGCTGTAGAGTATAAAAGTGGTAGTGAAATAAACTTCAAAGCTAATACAATAAATGCGTTTACTGAAACAAATGATATTCAAATACCTTTCGTGAATAAAGAAACAGACAATTCAATAGCGATTACTACAGACTTTTCAAAAACAATGTATCCATTTTCTGTTACCATCAATCCAATTTCAAAACTGTTTAAAACAACGCCATTCGCAAAAATGACAACTCACGAATCAGAAAATATTGAAATGAGTTTCCAAAATAATACACATGCATATCCTAAAAGTAAAGTACCAGCAGATGATCCAAATCCTGTTCAGCCAGATGATTCAAAAACGATTGTCACAATTACCTCAAAAGCAAGTGATTCGTCACTTGCGGCCATCACTCCAATCACAGAACTGTTCGCAACAGAAGAAACAACCCGTAAAACAGAAAAACCCGAGATGGATTTTCGGAATAATCTGCCTTTTTTCCCAGAAAATAGACAAACATCAAAAGACTCGAAATCTGCTCAAGAAGATAATTCAATAACAGATGACGCCATTATCTCAAAGACAGTTAATCCACCTTCTTCTGGCATCAATTTAATCACAGAACTGTTCCTAACAACACCATTTGTAGAAATGGCTGTTCATGAATCAGAAAGAACTGAGAAAGATTTTCAAAATAAGTTTTCTTTCTTTCCAGAAAATAGACAGAAATCTATTCAACAAGATGATTCTTTTATAGCGGTCTCCACTAAATCATCGGCAGTTAATACTTCTTCAGTTGCAATCAATCCAGCCCCAGATCTGTTTCAAACAACGCCGTTTGCACAAATAACACCCGGTGAATCAGACAAACCTGAGATAAGTTTTCAGAATGAGTCTTCTTTCTTTCCAAAAAACAGACCAATGTCCGAAGACTCAAAATTTATTCAACAAGATAATTCCATAACCGCTGTCACCAATAATTTGATGACAGTTGATCAAACTTCTGTTACCATCAATCCAATCATAGAACTGTTCCTAACAACGCCGTTTGTAGAAATGACAACTCATGAATCAGACAAACATGAGAAAGATATTCACAATAAGTTACCTTTCTTTCCAGAAAATATACAAACACCAGAAGACACAAAATCTATTCAACAAGATTTAATAACAGCTGTCCCTATTAATTCGATGACAGTTGATTCACCTTCTGTTATCATCAATCCAATCACAGAACTGTTCCGAACAACACCATTTGTAGAAATGGCAATTCATGAATCAGAAAGAACCGAAATAGACTTTCAAAATAAGTTACCTTTCTTCCCAGAAAATAGACAAACATCTGAAGACTCAAAATCTGTTCAACAAGATGATTCTATAACAGCCGTACCCATTAATTCTAAGGCAGTTGATCCTCCTTCTATTACCATCAATCCAATCACAGAACTGTTCCGAACAACGCCATTTGCACTAATGCCACCTAGTGAATCAGGCAAATCTGAGAAAGATATTCAAAATAAGTTATCCTTCTTTCCAGAGAATAGACAAATATTAGAAGACTCAACATCTGTTGAACTAGATGATTCAATAGCAGCTGTCACTATTGACTCTATGACAGTTAATACACCTTCGGTCACCGTCAATCCAAGCACAGAACTGTTCCGAATAACACCATTTACAGAGATGACAGTTCGCGAAACAAACAAATTTGAGACAGATCGAAATAAGTCATCTTTCTTTCCGGAACACAGACAAACATCATCAGAAGACTCGAAATCAATTCAGCAAGATGATTCAATAACGCCTTCTTTTGCTTCCTCAAAAACAATGTACGAGTCTTCTGATGCATCGGTCATTTCGATCACAGAATTGTTTGGAACAACTCCGCCTGCAGACATGCCAATTGAAGCATCATATCATGATCCAGATGGAACTCAAGCAGATTTTCAAAACAAAATCCCTTTGCATACAGAAAATGAAGTAATAACAGAAGGCTCAAGATCTTTTCCACAGAATGATTTTAAAGTGTACTCTACATTTATGTTTGATTCTTCAACTACAGAGGATAGAACGACTGCAATGCCTTATTCCATGACTGAAATTGATGCTAAAAGTGTTACCCCACCAGAAATTATGAAAGAACTATCAAAACCATTTGACTCTATTGCAAGTAATTCAGAAACGTATTTTCGAAATGATTTTATCTCGACTCCTGTAAACAATATGAGACCAAAAGATCTTAATAACCCCCAGCAACATTCCACAATTGATAATTTTTCTTTAGAAAAAAATGATAGAAGCATTTCAGGGTCAAAAATGACAACAGAGATATTTGCTAATAGCTTAAAATGGTTAGATGAAAGGTTTAAAGGTGATTTTTTCTCAACGCCTACACATACAATAACAAATTATTTTACAGAAACAGATGGCAACACAAAATATTTAGATAATTCAAAAACGTTTTCTTCAAAAGAAATATTAATTACTCCTGGATCAGGGGAATTGTTTGAAAGAAAATACTCAACAATTGTCTCGGAAGCTGTAACTGACAACTATGCAAAAATAGATCTTACTTTAGATAAACCATTGAAAAAAACCCTTTAACTCCCAGTGACGTAAGTAATTTAGAACACAAGACTGAAATTAATTCGGTTAAACAGAGAGATATAAAAATAGAATCAGTTACATCTTCATTTGAAACAGAATTAGAGTCTTTTTCTCGTGTATCAAAAGCGTCAATAAATAGCCCCGTAAACAAAAGAAATGAACCAGAGAATTTTCTAACAGAACGAACCACTTTTCCAGAATATATAAAAAAAGATGAAAGCAAATTTATTATTAGTACAAAACAACTTCCTGTAACAGAAGTTTCTGAAAGTAATTTAGCTAACACTGATTTTTTGCCTAATTCATCTCCTATTAATAACTTTAATATCAATTTACATGAAAAAAGACCTAGTATTAATTCTGTAGAGGAGCAAAAAATTGAGGATTTACTTATTCGTACTGAGCGTGACGTTTTAAAACACACTGAAAAGAGTGTTGATGCCGATCAACCTGTAAACAATATCGATACACTTGGCGGTGAAGTTATTCGTACAGAAAGAGATCTGTCTTCCTTTGATGAAGAACGTCCTGATTTGGATTCAAATGTGAATAAAAAGAATCGTATCTTGGAAGGATCTTTACTTCCATTACCTGACCAGTTAGATGATATCAATGTAAGTATAGATGGAATGGACAACCGGGATAGATTTACATTGAATCCACCTGAATTTGTTCCGTCTCCAGTATCACTGGATACTAAAAATCATAGTTTTAATTTACAACCGAACATTGAGGTAAATATCGAAGACACTGAAGTTACTTTGAATGTGCCTAAAGAATTTGGATTACATCCAGAGGTCGGCTTTCCTGGCAATTCCAAGGTTGGTGTCACAGGAACTGTTAAAATCGACACCTCTGGTGAAGCATCTAGTGTTTCTGGTAACGTTAATGCAACAGTTAGTGCAAATGTTACTACAATAAAAAATATTAGCTTCGATAAAACTAAATCTGAGCATAATTTAACAATCAATGTCTCTAGTAATCTGAAACCCCCAGATATGTTTGGGAAGCGGGATTCTGAAACAGATGATATAAATACCAAAGTAAATTTTACCATTGTGCCATTTTCTTTCAACAAAAGTATAATAACTGTTACAGCCAATTTAATTACAAGTAGTGAATCAGATGAAAGCGCTGACAATAATTTGTCACCTCCAACTCCATCACCTAACATGAATTCGAAATCAGAAGTCGAAGTTGAATACGAAGATTTCGGTGACAATCCCTTATCACATACAACAATAACACCAGAAGAAGAAATGACAGCAACTAAATCATACCAAAGTACTGTTGGTCCTTTGACAAATATAATGTTATCAACCAGAAGTAATCACCAAGAAATCACTGAGGATGCAGAAGTTCACAGGGTTATAAAACCTTTAGTTACTTCTGTAGAAGAATCTACGGCTTTGGTGGATACAGAAAACACTATTCCTAATATATTTATGTCGTCTGATCGAAGTGAATCTGAAGAATCTGCATCCACAAAAGATTCGAAGGATTCCCATAGTAGCAGTACACGTACTAGTCAAGATTCCACAGCTAGCCAGTATCAGACAACAATTGCTACAACTGACAGCACCATTATACCATTTCACTTCACAATTGATGCAAATTATGATGAAGTTGTTGGTTTCAGAAAGAAGAAATTTGAAAAACATCTCACGAAACAACTAGGAATTGCTATGCGAGTGCCATTGGATTGTATACAAAATTTGCAAGTTAAAAAAGGTGAGAACATTAAGCATCATTTGCATATCTTTAAATAAGGTATAAGAAAATAAATTTTAATGCAATTAGTTTTTATAATAAAAAAAGCTAGATTATATAATATTATTAAACATTTAAACTTATATTATCTCTTCATTTTAAAATGTTAATAAACATGTTTATTTTAACTAATGAACAATTATTCAATTATTTAGCGAACTAATTTGAAAGCATTTTATTTTTGCTAATGCTTCACAATTATTTTCAAAAACAATAGCCTATTAACAAAGCAGAATGATTCGTACAGTAATTGTTTATTCTCTATTGAATAAAAGATGAATCATTCTACATTTAACTGTTAAATGTACTTTTATTAGGTAGCATCGAAGTAAATTTTGATTTGGTACCAAACCCCGAACATGGACATCTGGCAGATGAGAAGGCTTTAAAGGCAGCAGCGGATGAACTGAAACGCATGATTGATAGTGGTGAAATAAAAATTAATGATTTAGATGGAAATACTCTCGTTGTAGTACCATTGGATCCTCCAACAGAGCCACCACCAGGTTTGGAATTATTTTATTCGAACAATAACTCTTCTTCACTATGTTCAAACAGTAACAGTAATAAGAAAGTTCAAATTTAACAAATTTAAAAGATTAAACATTTCTACTACTAAACTAAACTAATTGGCGCAACAGCTAATGAGGACCAAGGCCTACTGTGCCCATCTCAGTATACGTGACCATTGGGGGTGATTTAAAAAAATTGTTTTTAATGAAAAAAAAACGTGAAACATAAAGATAGAGAGAAAAATTTACCCTATTTTTAAATTTTTAGTAAATATATGATGACACAATACAATGAAAAAATTTCTATTCCCAGAAAAGCAATTTTAGTGTAAAATTAAAGTGAATAATTTTGTTGATTGTGAAGCATATACAAATGATTTTTGTATTTAAAAATTGTTCATTTAAAAAAATGTTAATTTTAAACTTTATTAAATTTTAATACGGTAGTATTTGTATGAAGCATTTAAGGTACAAATATTTGAGGAAGAAATTAAATAAAAATCATTATAAAAACGCTGTAAATGCGTATGCTAATAATCAATTACGTAATAACTGATTGGTACTATTTTTAAAAAATTCATAATTTATTATAAGGGATTGAATAAACTTTAAATCACATATCCCAACACTTTAAATTAAAAAGTTTTAAAATTCTAATTAAAATATTTATAGTCTAAGATTTAAATAAGTAAATAAAAAATTTGGTACTTATGTATTATTGTAACCTATTGGCGACATTATATGAAACGAAGCACGTGATTACTAATTCGGTGCATACGACGAATGTGAAATTGGGATTGATAACTTGACGAGTTATCTTGAACGTTGGCGATTGTTGCGATATTACGTAAGGACCCAACTTTTATATTACGAACTTTTATAAAACATATGTAAAATCAGAAAGAAAATTTAAACTACTAATAATATTTTGAATTAATTTTTATTTGTACAAATGTGTTTTATCTTTTATTTGTTTTATAACTGAACTTTTCAATTATTGAAAATATATTTTTCCCTAAATTATATACTTAGATCTTAATATATATATTTTTAAAAATATTCCCCTTTTTTAGCCAATAAGATGGAACACACTACCTTAATTCTCGGTGTAGTGATTGGAGCGTTCATTTTAACAGTCATTACCGTAGCAATTGCTGCCATTGTCGTTAAAAGAAAATCGAATGTTGACCATAGAATGAGCCCCATTGAAGAGGTATGTATTACAATAAGAATAAATCCATTGTTCCAGTTATGCTACCTCGCAGATATAAAAGATCGTTTGTAGTCATCATTAATATCGATGCTTACATATTTTGAACTTAAAATCAACAGTGAGAATCAATAAAACAATAAATAAATTACTATTTTGTAAAGTCAAATATCTTAGATTTTTCTAGGAATACATTATTAAATAGAGTTAATCTTTCATTAAATTTATTCTATTTCTCGCTAAAAGAAAGAACAATTTTCTAAAAATACCTGTCTACAAATGCAATCCCAAAGTTATTATTAGAAACGCTTCAAACTCCATGAACCAGAACATTTTTTCGAAAAAATCCAAAAAGAACATGGACCTTTAATTGTAAGGTTTAATTTTTTGCCGAAGAGAAAAATGAAAACTTGCGTTTGCCGAGCCGTAATCATAATGTTCTCGAAATGAAAAAGAATGTTAAATTCTACTGCATAACGAATAATTAATAAAAGATTGTTGAAAAGGGGTATTAGATATTCCATCTTTAATTACTTTCATTCATATATTCATATCAGATGGATTATAATATGAAAATTAGGATGTATATCAGGATGGATCGTAGAATAAAAATGCTTTCAATTGGAATTTATCTATGCTAGAGAGATGTTTTATGATATGGAGATCAAATTAATACAATACTTAAAAAATAAACTTCAAAATTTAATATTTCCACAAATGGCTTGAATGTGTCCGAATTTTTTTTATAAAAAGGACTTAATTTGATTAGATGATATAAATATACAAAATAAGTTACCAAAGTGATTATTATTGATATACTGAGTAGTGTGAGTACTGTGTACATTACAGAAATCCATAACCCAGCTCTCTGTTCCACATCTTCGATTTTTGCTGTCTTCAGCTTTATCGTGCACTACAATTTCCATAGTAGGTTTTTCTTAAAAAAAAAATTTAAACTAAAGAAGCTGTTTAAATTATTTTTAAACCTTGATTCACAAAACAGAAATTAACTCTGAATTCAGTTATCAGACGTAGTATAATTATCGATTTTATGTACCAAAGAATGTTTTATTTTCAAATATATTTGTGTGCTATAGATAGATAGATAGATAGATAGATAGATAGATAGATGGATGGATGGATGGATGGATGGATGGATGGATGGATGGATGGATGGATGGATGGATGGATGATAGATGGATAGATAGATGGATAGATAGATGGATAGATAGATAGATAGATAGATAGATAGATAGATAGATAGATAGATAGATAGATAGATAGATAGATAGATAGATAGATAGATAGATAGATAGATAGATAGATAGATATAGATAGATAGATAGATAGATAGATAGATAGATAGATAGATAGATAGATAGATAGATAGATAGATAGATAGATTCTTCTATTGTTATAAAATTTCGTTCAATTGTGCTGTTTATATGTTCAGCGAATGTAACACATTCTTACATTGTTAAAGGTAAATTATTTCTGTATAATTCGGCACTAATGCAGAATTTTTTTCAGTTTATTAAGTTTGTTTACTTGTATAAATCATCACTTACATGTTTATTGATCACTTATATCTGCATGACTAATGCCTAATGGGGATTACATTATCGACAGAAAAATTACAATAATTAATTATCAAAAATATTGTTTGATTAATCTTCTAGAACTTGCATTGCATATAACTTTATGAGTTTTAAGATTATTTTTACATTAAAGTTGTCTGTATTTAGATATCTTTAAAGCTGTTCAAAATATTCTCAGGAATTCTGTACTTTAAAAAATAAGTACATGTTCTTTCCTTTTCTTTTACATAGGCTCGAAGTAAACTGCCCTCTTACAGAGAGATCCCGTTCCAAGAAGCTCTATTCATGAAAGGTGCCAACCGCAACAAGCTAATGCTGGGGAAATACTGCTACGAAACCGGACAGTGGTTGGGACCAGGTCCCGAACCTAAGCTTTTTCACCCACCGGAGTCTGTCATCTACAGACCCCCGACTGATTCTGAAGTCAGAAGGACACCCAGACCACCAACAGCAGTAGTAAGTCTGTTATCCTAAAATACTAAACAGGATTCAAACTCAGCACACATTTTCAGATAAAATTAAGTCCAATATTAATAATACAAAGTCAAATGGCTGTAGTATGTTTCCACTCGTTCATTATTTTGACTAGTTAAGAGATTCAAATACTAAATAAATACTCAGATTAAAATACAGCGATTTTAATAGCATTTTAATAATAAAATATTTTTCTGTTAAAAATATTTTTTCCTATTTTGTGTGAATTCTGTAATTTTACATTAAGCAAAGGCAACTTTAAAGTAATATTGTGCAACTTCCTCCTCTCGAGTGAAAAAGAGCACATGTAACCACAATTCTGAATTCTTAATTTATAAGAAAAATTTTTTTAGACCATATGGTCTCTTAAAGATTAAAGATCACTGTTTTAGAGGATAACATGTGTGTGTGCATTTCTTTTTCTACTATCATTAATTTATCTAAATATATTAATGATAGTATATATATATATATATATATATATATATATATTCTTTAAAAACTTATATTTTTCTTTTAACCTTCCTGTACTGGATAATTATCATTTATTATTTATGATGTTAATAACAGAATCGGTAAACATACAAAAAAATGCTTTCAATATGATTTTTATGCAATGCGTTCGCAATTATTTAGAATTAAATTCTACTTTCTGCGCACTTTATTTTAGAGTAGAAATTTGTGGCCTGAACTCTTAGTAGTAATGAAGAAACGGTATTGAATACATTAAATAGCAGATTTACTTTAAATTTCTTTAAAATATTGAAAAGTGTGACAACTCTTAAAAAGTATTTAAGATGAAAATTAATTTTAGGATTAAATTTCAGAAGAGCAAAATTCAAATTATCTATCACAGTCTTATACACATTTAAAAAAATATTCCTTTTTGTGTTCAATTTGATGGTCGGTATTCACCTTCAAGTGAGCTAAAATACTATTTGCATGATTATGAAATCGTAACGAGGCTTTTATTTTACAAATGACAAAACAATTAATTTTCTAATTTTATTTTTAATTTTTGGAGAGAAGTTTCTGTTTTTCGGTTCTTACTATTAGTTCACTGTCTCGTATGTATATTTATTTATATACAAGCGATATATTTATGCATTTATTTATATATATCTTGTTCAAATTTTCAATCGTTAATAAAATACACTTTATTCATCCACTGAAGTTCAAATACATATTTGTAAACTTGTATTTGATGACCCTTGATATTAAAACAATTTTTCAAATTTTAATTCATTAATTATATTCTATTTTTAAATTTTAAATTTATTCTGCGTTATTTCTAACAAAGTTAGATTTATCTGCAACAGATGGCGGTATTAAGTTTTTCTAACAAAGAAGGAATTTACTTAATTTTTTTTTATATTGCTTGTTAATGTTTTAATCATTCTTTCCAATCGAGGAAATTAAATTACACTCATGGACAAAAAAATTGGCGCACCAAGAAATAATTGCGGGATCGTAACGAAACCTGGCATGAAGATTCATGTCGGAGAGATATGAAAATGATTAGAAATGCAGCGTAATTGCGCATTACGTATAGCCGGTAGAAGGCGTTTAACGTCGTTCTCCGTGGAGTATAAAACAGGTAACCAAAGCTTGTTTGGTTCCAGAGTGCAATCATTTTTAAATGTAATTTTTAAAAGCTCTTTCCCCTCTAAATTTTTTCAACTTAAAATCTACCATGGTAAGTTCTGTCTGTAAATGTCAGTTCGTAATATGAAGATAGGGGATTTAGACCACTTTAGAGATCATGCATCCCGATGACCACCATTAGACTTAGGTAGACTTACCATTACACCGTTTTCGAAGACAATATGAGTAGCTGTCACAGTTTGAGAGAGGTAGAATCATCGGCATGATGGAATCTGGGTGGTCAGCAAGGCGAGTAGCTCATCAATTAGGCCGCTCTGATTGTGTTGTGAGGAGGTGTTGGGACCAGTGGATCCGAGAAATGTCATTTACACATCCACCCCATGGTGAACGCCTCAATCCTACCTTTGCTTTACAGCGACACACCGTTCACACAGATGGTGTGATGGTATGGGGTGCCATTGCATACAATACACAGTCACCCCTGGTATTGATCCGTGGCACCTTGACAGCTCAGCGGTATGTCCATGACATCCAGCAACTACATTTGCTGCCACTCATGCAACGGCTTCCAGGAGCCATTTTTCAACAAATCAATGCTCGACCTCACACGGCAAGGATATCATAAGACTTATCTCCACACTGTTACTACCTTTTCTTGGCCTGCCCGATCCCCATATTTGTCTCCAATCGAGCATATCTGGGATCATTGGGACGGCGAGTTGGGCATCCCGTGAGTTTGAATGAACTAGAGGCAAGGTTACAGCAAATATGGAACAAAATGTCTCAAGACATCATACAGAACTTGTATGCCCGATCGTATCGCATCGTGCATTCGCACTAGAGGGGGTTCTATAGGGTATTAAATCCTCTGTTCTTTTGCACTTTTCCCTGAAATAAATGATCCTTTATCTTTGATTTTCTAATCATTTACTTTTATCAAAGTAGTCATTATGTATGTAAACTATCGTTTTATTTTGACGACTCCTTCTTGGTGTGCTAATTTTTGTCCATGAGTGTATTTACAGCGATTCAGAATTACATTTAATTTCAGAAGAATTCTTACTTCCCTTAAGCTTTATTTTTTGTAATATAATCTAAATCAGGGGTGTCAAACTCGCTACCTGTGGGCCTCATGCGGCCTACAACAAACATTTTTGCGGTCTGCCCTGTATATCGGCCCTCAATAATAATAAAATTACAAAATTTCTCCTGAAATAGGAAAGATAGTTGTAGAAAAGAGTTGTCACATGTCAATTTAATTTTTCTTCTTTTATTTATGTTTATTATAAAATGTATTATTCGAAATAAACTTACGTTTCTATGAATATTGATCTTTTTTGCGGCCCGCCTAAAATTAAACCTTGTTTGATTAGCCCTAGTTAGCCTTTGAGTTTAACACTCTTGTTCTAAATACTTTTCAACGCACTTGTATGCCCCACACACATCCAAAGGAAAAGAAATGCAATCTTTAATCCCCAACTCTGCTAGATATTTTATGACCCTGTATAAAATATCATTCACATAAATAAATTCCATAAACATACGATTGTCAAGACCACATCTTGCATCTTTTGTGTACGATCCATTTGTCATATGTTTGTGCATCGTTTTTGATAAATCTCGTAACTTCTTCAAAGGTACAAAGAAACCAACTGAAAGGTTTGGCGATCATCAATCGTTGCATAACCTACATATATAAAGATTATATTCTTTTTGTAGCATTATTTTTATTCTTTTTTACAGAGGGAAAGACTGAAGTACGATTGGGAAGTCGACTGGGACAGCGTTGTCTCCAGCAGATGATGGAAGATGTCCAAATACCGTATCTATTGATTACCTCAAGAACTTTTTATTCTTTTCGTGTTCAGAAAATCCTTTCGTCTTCCTCTATTGGAATTTCTGTGACAAATCATGCTACTGAAATCTCCTAATTCCAACAAGAATTGAAACTTTTCGTCTGTGGAGAAGATGGTCTTTGTCCGTGCTGTATTGTTATTTAGTCTTTAAAGATCTTTTTATCTGAGATGTTAACTGCTTGTGGTGATTGAAACTGCCACCTAGAATTCTTATCTGAACATGTAGTTGATGATTGATTGACAGCTGTAAAAGTGATTAATTGTTCCACGCTTGAAAAACATTTGTAAGGATGTCATAACTGAGAAAGAGTTCACATTTATCAGATGAGCCTTTACACTTAGTCATGTATATTGTAAAATTGTATATTATAGATATAACAGTGAGGAATTTCAAATGGTTACTGTTATAACAGCTACATTTTCGTTGTGTGATATATTATTGTTATTAGTATTATTATGCAACCGATTGCAAAATAATGCGGACTATTTTTTTGTATTAGTATAATCGAACTTAAAAACAAATGTATATAATCTTAATATCATAAATAACTGTTGCTAACAAAAATAAATATTTAAAACTCGAGTATGTACTAATAAGTTGTAATGCATATGATATTAAAAAACCGTGCATATCAAAAACTCAGATACTATTTTTAAAAAAAGCAAATTTTGCATTAATAATTTGAAAATCGTATTCCATCCATTTAATTTAGATATTTTAATGAAAATTTAAATGAAGATATTTTGTAATAATCTCTTAAGAAAATAATATAGTATTGATTGTAAAAATAATTTTAATGCCTATAGAGTACAGTATGTATAATAAAACAATTCTAACCATAAGTTTTAAGTAAGATATATTTATAAACAACATTTTCAAAATTCACGTAATACTTCTTTGGCCGTTTAAATAATTCGTATGAAATGTTTCCTGGAGAATTCCTGAACAGCCTTCCTTTATGTCGGATATAAATTGATTTTGACTGGATTGAATAACAAAAATCTGCAGTTTCCTTTTTTTTTGTGGAGCAAAAACCTACACCTTTTTGTTTGTCTATGTTCAAAATATTTGAACAAAAAATGGTTTTATTTTCTGCAATTTGAATAAATAAATACTTCGACCATATTCTTTTAATTAACATGCACAGCCTATTCGTGTTTTCAAAATTCACCCACCATTTTGTTTTTGCTAATATAGTTTAATAGTCAATTTTAATAACCTAGTCATAACGTATAATGTTGATTCATAACATATTAATATGTTTCGTAACGTAACTAACTTCTTTTTCTGTGCATAAATTTTGAAGTATTAACAAAAAAGGAGTATTTTTTGGAAAAATTAACGAATGTCATGATTTTGTAATGGGTTTAGCGTTTTAATGTGTATGTTAGATAATTTTATTCAACTTTTTTTATATAATGGTTTCACTTTAGAGAATTGTATATGAATTTCAACTTAGTTATGAATTATTAGTATAGTGAAAACTCAAGTAATATCATTCAAATAATAATATTACTTGTATTTAGTTCATTATAACAGTTTTAAATATGCAGATTTTTTCTCAAGGTATCCGACTACCCTAAAATCATGATTTTTTTCAAAAATAGACAGTTCTTTTTATGATTTTATATTATAGACGATCTTATTAGCTTTATAAAAATACCAAATTTTTTTATTTTCCATTTACTGGAATAAAAAGTACAAGTGTTTTAGTAAAAGCAGATGCCATAACTTTACAAAAAATGTTACACTTTAAAATGTGTTTTACTCGAAATGTGTTTTTTTTTTCGAAAAGCTCAAACGAGGACAGTGATTGCTTAAAAAGTTTTTAAAACAATTTGCTGAAATTTTTTTCTGTATGTTTTGTATAACAGTAGAAGTGGTTTAACCTTCAGATTTATCAATCACTGTTTTATTACAAAATTTACATTCCTATATGTGAATATATAACCACTGTTTTTATAAGCAATTTCATATAATAACTAAGAAAAGTGCTCTAGTTTTTGTAAAAATTAAAATATCTCTTATTCTGAAAGTCATTTTAAAAAGGAATAGCAAAGTAATACATCAAAATTGAAAAATCGAGAACTTGTTCATAAACTTTTTGTACAGAGTTGGTCCTGTTTATGCAATTTTTTGTAAATTTTTACCCATTTTTTCTCATTTTAGTGGTAATAATTTATTTTTCTCTTCTTAATGTTAACCTTTTTCCCCCTTAAAATGTCCTAAATAAATCTAAAAAACTACAAATATCTCCATTTTTTTAAAAAAAGTTGTCGCAAGTAGTTGGATACCTTAAATGTATAAATTAGTTTTCAATTTATTCAATCTGTTTTATATATAAATGTTTGTTTATCAATAATACAATTTTACGAAAAAAATTTCTTCCTCTCTCATGTATTAAAAATTATTTTTTGTTATAAAAACTCAATCATATTATTTAAACTGTATTAATCTGGATTACTCAGCATTGTATTTTTTTTCAGGATGCAAATAAATATTTTAATTTAAATGTATTTTAAAGTTATGTAGCTTAATTTTAAGAGAAAAAATAATTTTCACGCAGAAAATAAATTGTCTTATAATCTGTGAAATAAGCGTTAAGAATCCTAGGTAATTGATAAAGAAAATTTAAACATTAAATTTTTCCTATAAAAAGCAGTCATTTTAACTATATTGATACGTATGTAAAATATTTAAAAAAATTGAAATTAATGATAATTTTAAATATACCATTTTCATAAGATAACAAAACATTTGAATATTTTTAAATTTTGGACACAAATTTTTAATTTTATATCAATTTAAATTAATCTTTAAAATTTTATCTTTATTAGAGATACTTTTTTAGATTACTTTTAGATGTTATTCTTTTCATATTCGTCTTAGGATAAGTGTGTGGAAAAATTATATTTCACTATTCTATTAAATTAGTAAATATATGAATCAAATGATTCAAGATCATTTAAATTTCAAACATTTAATAACTACATTGAATTATTTGTAAAAAATAATGAACAATATCTGTAATTGATTTATGATTGTAAAATATGGGTAAAAGTGTCATTTATGTTGTTTTCCTATGCAAATATGAATAACTATTTGAATAAAAATATGGAATATATATTTTTTGATTTATTCTTTATCTAGCTAAGCTGTTGTAAAACGAAATAAATGAAAATTTATTTTACAGGAGTCCTCAAAAAGACGTAATATTTTATTGTATATGTCGTTTGTGACATATTTCAATTCATCACATTCAGAGTAAATGGTATTTGAAAAATATTGCTTTAAATTTTATAGATGGTTTTGAATGTGTGTTTTTATATTCACTTTGTATGATTTATTGTACGAAAGATGGTTTGATTTATTGAGCTCCATACATGTTCTTCGATTTTTTTTAATCTTAAAGATAGAATAGATGCTATTTTCTTTTTTCTTTGAAATGAAATTTTAATATAATAAAAGAAATATTATCTCAAAATGTAAATTTTTATTCCCTTGAGGATCTTTTATATTTGTAAGATGATCATCAATAAAATAAGTATCTTTATTTTCTTTTAAAAATACTTACGTTTTAAAAGTTATTTATTGAAATGCGAATCAAGATGTGAAATAAAAAGTACCTTAATTATCATATCTTGATTTCAATATCAAGCAGAAAAGCAGTTTATTTAAGTACATAATTTCCCATAGTAGTACATGTACTAGTCAAAATTCCACATCTAGTCAGTATCTGACAACAATTGCTTCGTTTTTCGCTTCCTTTTCTGTAATGTCAAATGAAGTTTTAATTTTATTAGTAAATAAAATTAATTTTAAAAAAACTATTTTTGACGTGAAACGTCTTTAAAATCGCGCCGAAACATACGGGTACCAGGTTCAAAAAGTGGACCGTAACGAAAAGGTCTATATCATCGTACTTTAATAATTACAAAACTATTAGTCCTAGAAACAAAAATGTGGTATGAATATCTCACTTATATAGTCAGCTCGCTGTTATGACCTTGAGTCCGGGTCTGGGTCGAGCGGAGCGGTGGGGGAGGGGTACTGCGTTAACTGTGCGAAACCGGCGCTCTCGCTCGTTTCTATTCAGTGTAACTCGTGACTCCGACTTGATAGCGTGGTGATTCTTTCATGTGTTTATCAAGATTATTGAAACCGATTGATTCATACAAAAATAAGTGTAATTGGACAGTATTTATATTAAAAATAACCAGAAAGTGATAAAAAATATATAAACATTTGCTATGTCAGCCTCAGCTCGTGCAAGAGCCAGCCAGAAATATAAATCACGGCTATCGTTGGAAAGAGGGGGCTATGGGCCACACACAGGTACCTCTATGTCCGGCGCAGAGCGAGCGAGACGGTTTCGGAAACGTCGCAAAGCCGACGCCGCGAGGAACTTTTCTGCTGCCGCCAACCTCGCGAGCACCTCTAACACTGGAATACCTGTACTTATGGACGTAACGAATAAATAGACTGCCGCCAATCTCGCGAGCACCTCTACCACTGGAATATCTGTACTTATGGACGTAACGAATGAACAGACAATCGATATATCTATTGGATCTGCCACGGAACTGAGAGATCTTAATATCAGTAGAAGTGAAGCAATGCAAAATCATTGATGTTCAGCGGACAAACGCTTCAAAACGGTATTTGAAGCCAATCCGTTTGGTTTATCTTGCAGCGTTTGTGATCGACTTTGGTTCGAAAGAGACTTAAAGAAAGTGAAACATCGCAACATTTCTTTCCTTCAAACAAAATTCCCCGATGAAAAAATGTGACGGAATTTCGCTTATGCAGTACCTGTAGCAAGTCGATAGATGCCAATAAGGTGGCACATTCGACGAAGTCGTTTTCAACTATGATAAGTCACAACAGATACAGCTTGTGTACGTTGCGCTGAGTAGAGTAACATCGATTGACGGTCTGTATCTCTCCAATGATAAAGACGATTTTAAATTTTATCACGGGCGAGGCAGCACGGCGCCAACGGTGAAAGATATTCGCGACGAGTACGATCGGATGGCCAATCATCGCCTTCCCACGTTGTCAATGCAAGCAAGAGCCTTCTGTAAGCGAGACGTCCTAGCCGAACGCAATGAAGACCAGGGTGGCTACCTACATCGACGACGACAATTAATTTTGATCGTATCTGCTTTCAATGCACAAAGTTTGGTTGCCCATGCAGGAGATATTGAAAGCGATAATATATTGATGAACTCCAATTATATGGTAATTAGCGAGACTTGGATGAATTGCGCGAACACTGTGATGATCAATGGCTTCGAACTAAGAGCAAGTAATAACACCGCACTTGAACATCGTACACATTGTCCGTCTACCTCATCTGAATTGCCGGTGCGAGTTTCTGCAGCCGGAGGTTCTGCAATCTACAGAAACCTACAAAGCTCCACGAACTGTAGCGAAATCATAGTAAATGCCAACAAGTCATGCGGAAATTCAGTCTTGAGAAAACATAATGTCGGCGACATATGCTTGGTGGACGTTAAAGTCGAAGATCTTACGCTGTTTATCCTCGGTGCCGTATATATACATCCTAAGGCGTCGGCTGAAGCTGTTAAGCTATGTCTTTATCAATCACTCCTGCGATATTCAGCAAACTTAACAAAATTAATACCGAACTCTCAGCCAGACTTGGAGACTCCAATCGTTCTATGCGGCGATTTCAATTGCGATCCACAACAGAACAGCTATCTTATTGAGTTCATGAGGAATGAATTCGACCTTAACTACGTACAAACATCACCGACAACCTCAGGCAATACCACTATAGACTGTACATTCACCAGAAATATTAATGTTGACATTATGCCGTATGTTTCTTATTTCACATATCACAGACCTATGTTAAATAAAATCGTTGTCGAATATTAATTGTAATAATAATTTATGTTTCTATTATGTATCTGTTCTTTTTTATTAAAATACTTAAAACACCGTCAATCCTGTTTTTATTTATTTCAATCTTTTACTTTAAAAGCGATTCGCTAACATAGACGTTTCACGTGAAAACCAACAGCTGTATGCCCCAGCACAGCCCCACCCGATTTTTAATAAAAATACTTGTGTTCTATTATAAATAAGTATATGTACTGTAGTTATTTGAATTTATATTAACATTTAGACACATATTTCCCCCTTTTGATAGTATAGTTCGAATTTGGACACACACTTTACTCTTTCAAATACTGATATGAGATAAAGAATCGTAATAGGTATTTTACCGTCGATCAATTCATCAAATGTAAAAGTGGCGAAAAATGCTGCGATATATTGTCAATAGATGAAAACTATTTTCACGCATTTCTGAATACAATAATCCTGTTCAGGCATAAAATGATAGCTGTTGCCACTCCTAACAAGTTCAAGATTTCCTGTTTTATAATATTTAATATTTGCTTTGCGTTTGTTCATGCATTCTGAATCTTGCAACAGAATTTTAGTTAAATAAGTTTATGGAATATAAATGTAGAGAAATGTATAATATTTTATCTTTACGGAGCTTGTGCACAGATAATTAGTTATTTCATGTAAATAGCCTCATTAATTCATAATTATAAAAAGCTTCATTTATCCTGCGTGTCGAAGAAAAATAAAAGAATATTGAAATCGAAGAATAATAGAGTTTCTCGAGTCAAAACACAGCATTTGGCGAAGTCTTTTTATTTAGCAAAATTGGTTGACCGTATAATACATAAGTACTCCTTCTTGATTTTTAAAACATTTAATATTCTTTGCAGATTCATTTTTGGGTCTTCTAACTTTCCTGTCTTATTTTTCAGAAAATTTAAATATTTTTTTTCTTCTCTGATGTATATCTCTCAAATCTCAAAATATATCTAAATAGATTTTTAGGTACTTACGTGTTATCACAACTATATTGGCAACATTATATGAAACGAAGCACATGATTGCCAATTCAAAGCGTACAACATATGTAAAATCGGGGTTACCAACTTGGTGAATTATCTTCAAAGTTGGCAGTGTTGTGATAGCACGTGAGTACCAATTTTAATATAAAAAACATTTAAATGGATAATATCCAAAACTTACACACATTACCAGATCATTTCAATTAACCTTCATTATCTTATGAAGGAATCGTATTCTTGTATTAATTTTTTATAAGTCATTTATTAGCGAAAATTAAATTACTGGTCTGAACGTAATTTTATTCGGCTAAATTGCAGTATCGGCCATTGGTTGGCACGATTTATTTTTTACGTTTTACCTGCGATTGATAAGCGCGCCAATTGTGATAACAGAGCTGATTTCTGAGCTGTGAAGGAAAGAGAGAGAGAGATTGTATTGCCACATTTTCGCAACTGCCTCATACGTTTTGTAAATTGAGAATAGTTTTGTAGAATTTGGTTCTTTTGTTGTCAACATTATTTTATTTATTTTTGAAATTTTATTCTTTTTAGCAATTTTATTTTTTTAAATGCGTTATTTATTACTTATTGTTATGTATATTACTTTGTTATTACTATTATAGTACATTAAAATTAATTTTTTATCGGTTTTTATTCTTGGCGGTATCACTACTAATTCCAGACGATTTTAATTCGATTTTTCTCACTAACTGAGATATTTTGGTAGTTTGCGTTGTCGTATGTCGTTTCATCGCGTTTCCACGTCTACTTTTTCGTGGAGCATTTTATAGAAATATTTGATAGATCGTTTTTTTGGATTCGTCCTTTGGGTGTGGATATATTTTTTCAAGGTGAATTTCTTTTTTTTTTCTCAATTTTTATACACATTCACTATGTCTACAAATGATATTAATATTGTTGCAAATGTGAATGAATGTATGTTAATGTTTGCTGAGTATTCTGAAAGGTTTTTTGCTTTGTTTCCTGCGTTAAGAAAGGAAGTTGTGTTAATGGTTTAATTGGATCGTTGTGTGTACGTGTCCGAACTGTGAGAAAAGCATGATTGAGAAAAAGTGAGTTTAAAAGGCAGTAAATGATGGTTTTTAAAAAAAGTATATTTAAATTTTTCAATTTTAATTAATAATTTTAATTAAGTACCTAAAATTAATTTTTATTTAACTTTTCATGGATTTTTTAATAACTTTTCATTAAGATATCCGACTACGTTAAAAGCTGTGATTTTGAAAAAGCGTATGCATGGATAATATTTATGATATTTAGTGTCACTTAGATTAGAAAATGTATATAAAATTGTTTTAAGAATATTATTACAATAAAAAAATTATTTAAGTACAATATTTGGACAAAAAATGAACATAGAAGGACCCTTTTTCACAATATTCTCTTTTGTGAAAAATGCATCGATTATAATAATATTTTGCCTCTATATAGCTCAGACCTTTCTACAGAGGCTCAACTAGAATTTTTGAAACATACAACTTAGAAGTGGGTTTATCCATATTTTACCACAACAGAGGGGAGCAATTTTAAGAAAAAAACGCCCATAATTATTTCAATTGGTGGTAACTCTGAAAATAATGTGAATGTTTCAAAAAAAATATTTCAAACTCTCTGGATATGTCTTTACTTTATATAAGCAAATTATTTTTTTAAAAAATTTTAGAAGCATTTTGAAAAAAAGGTTATTCTAAGTTAATTTTTTGCCAAAATATTATATTTAAATATTTTTTTTGTCAAAATGTCCTTTAAACAATTTTATACATGTATTCTAATCTAAGTGACACTAAATATCATGAAAATTGTCCATTTTTGCACGTTTTTTAAATCATGGTTCCGAAATTAGTTGGATACCTTAACGATTCAAAATTTTTAAAAAGTACGTTAGTTTTCCAACGAATTTCAGTTGTAACAGTTTTTTGAATGTTTTTTCATGTAATTATTTCACTTTCCATCTTTCTGAATCTCGTGCTCTTGCGTTACGTCTTCTGGTGAAGTTGCTTCATTGTTTCCTTTTTCTGCTTTAAAAACTTGCTTCTTTTTAAATGGATTACCCTTAAAAATGTTTGAAAAAACAAATCTTTTACCAGGATTTGAATTTTAACAAACACAAAATTTTCTTTAAAATTATATCTTTATTTTCAAGGACGACTTACTATCCGTTTGCTATGTATTTATATGTAAATATTAATTACATTCCACACGATCGCTTATAAAATGCATTCTTATTTATTAATGTTAAATATCTGAACGTTAACGGAAATAAAATATTGAAACTAATAAGTAAAAAATCAACTTTATTCTAAAAGACAAAAGCACCATTCAGAGTTTTGAAAGATGTGTGTGTAAATGTGAGAATAAAATAACAAACTCTCTCAAAAGCGTTCTCTGTGAATTTGGCACCTTCTGAAAACAGAGAAAACCAGTCCGATCACTATACACACGCAAATTCCCAATCCGAAGCCTATAACCCACCAGTGAAGCTGAAGGTTATGTCGACCGGACAAGCACATAGAAGGCTCTTCGTCCGGGGTGTACATTCTTAAGGGCGCATCCTTGTTTCTGGGACAGTTCGGAATACCATTGCACACCAGCTCCTTGCGAATGCAAGTCATTGACGCTGCGCACAAAAACTCGCATTCTTTTCCCAGAGACATTAGAGAATAGTCAGATGCAGTTGAAGGTGCAGGTAATACTCGAAGTTGCGTCCACCATAATGTGAAATTTACCTCTGTAGCTTCACTGGCTCTCAAATCTAACAACACGTTCGAGCTTTTGATATCTTCCCTTTGCACGACAAAAGAATGTTCTGCAAGCGTTGGGCACAGAAGAATGTGGTTGACTTTTAGGTAATCGGAACTGCAGTTGTTACCGATGAAATTTTCCAATCGGAATCCAGCGTCTTTCCCTGGCAAAAGAGGAACCTGCCATAGACAATGCACTGGTCCTGGAAGATTGCCGTCTTGGAATGACGGGAACGTAATTGAGCCTTGCAAGTCTAGTTTGAGGACTTCAGGTCCGCACCGGACGTCACTGAAGAAGTTAAAGGAACCGGTGATATCTTTATTATTCGAGTTCTTACTGTTGGAAGGGGTAGATAAAACCTTAGGATCTGCGTTAGTTGGATTTGATCTGAGGGTGACAATCATGATTGAAGACAACGATGTAAAGGTTACAGTTCGCTTTCGGCTAATGTGACAAAGACAAAGTGGAGTTTCTTCGACAGTAGCTCCAGTAATTTCCAAAATGACACTCTCTGTCTTACAATCGAGACAAGTTTTGGTTGTTTTTTCGAATGGTACTTCTAAAGTGAGATTGACTCTCCCATGCATTAAAGAGCTAGCATCTAATGTATAATTGCACGTTACGGGATGACTAGTAGAATTGAGCTCGTGCAACGGTAAGATTATTTGTCCATCTTGGTCAACTACTCTATTACAGACGTGACCGCTTTCTAAAGAAGATGCCCCGACAGATTTTACCTGAAATTCGTAACTAATAGATGAACCGTCCAGTGATCCTCTTGAGCTTACAAATTCAACGTACAAGTAATGACCCGTCGATTCATAGACTGCCTGTGCTTTGTTCATATCACAAAGTTTAGTAATTATCTTTGTAGGACTGGGCTCCGAAGCATCATATAGTTTTACAGACTCTTCGCACACTGTAAATCTTTCGATTCGGAACAGCAAGAAATCCAATCGTATGACGTCTTCGGGAGTTGTGTAAAAGCGATATGCGCATGTAGTGTTAGGAGGATACCATGATCTTAGGTTGGAGAACGTGCTCTCTTTGTTTTCTGGTAGATATCTTTCTACGAAGCAGCTGTTATTTCGTAGTTGAAGAGGCTCCGATGTATCTGGATCAATGATGCTATCGGCTTTGAAATGAAAGCCTGTGTTTAAAAGCGGTCCAGCGTTGGATGTTATGAACTCGACTAGAATATCTGGTCCAGAGGCTGTGGGGATAAAAAGATGAAAAGGAATGAATTGTAAGCGAATAATACAAACAATTAAATCTTAATATTCACAATAATTAAAAATATACTAAATGCAAAAAATTGCCTAAGCATTTCAATCAAACATTACTAAAAGTGCTGGATAAACTAATTAATATTTAATACCTTACTTTTATTTTAATAAATACATCTAAATAAATCTTTTGTAGAATTTTCGTAATTTTCCTACTTAATAAGCATATTAAAATTATACAGTAATATCTCGAACCTACGCGATAGGTGGGACTAGTAATAACAGCTTAAACCAAGGTATAATTTCTCTTATAGAAAAATAGATATAAATTATTTTTAGGTAAGACCGGAGATGAAAGAAAATAATAATTTAGAAAAAAAAATATTTATTAAAATTTTATGAAACACAAATACAATATAGCAAACCGAAGTCATTTTGATGTAGAAGGTTTCATAAAATCCAACAAAGTGTTATATGCCGGCTCAAAGACTTTATTTTTTCTCCCGCAAAATTTCTTCGTAGCATGGTAATAATTTTTTTATTCCTTGTTTTGTTGAAAAAAAACACGCTCTTCGTTGAGAGAGAAGCCCATATTTCCGAAAATTTGTAACTCTTTTTCAATTAAACTGGGGCCTTATGTCAAATCCCCAACCATTTTTCAATCTTCTGACTGATCTAGGCAGTGGCGTAATGGAGAACA
This sequence comes from Trichonephila clavipes, assembly GCA_019973935.1. Classification (NCBI taxonomy): domain Eukaryota; kingdom Metazoa; phylum Arthropoda; class Arachnida; order Araneae; family Nephilidae; genus Trichonephila; species Trichonephila clavipes. The sequence goes on from BMAU01015965.1 coordinate 125,649, forward strand.
TTTGGGTCCCCCTGCAAAGTCAGATTTGGGGCCCCCAAGTCGGATTTTACAAAGGGTCATGCTTCAAGCCTCTAGAACCCTAACCCCCTCCTCGTGGTGTGGGGGTGTACGTTACGCCATTGGAACTGGGTCTAAAGACTCAAATTCTTCAATGTCTTGCTCATGCATTTCTGTGTGCTCATCAATTGTCAGCTTCTGATTATGGAAATCATGCAGTTCTTGAACGTCATCACTATATCCACTTTTAAATTTAGTTGCCTGGCAAGATCGACAACTTCTTCAATCACATTACCAATTTCATCATGCTCTGGCACTGATTCCACGCGAATTTCAGTAATGAAAAAAAATAACAGTTTTTTCTAGACGCCATTTAAAGTTTGTGAATCTTCATTCCAAGATTGTACGATACATTTCTCACTGCATCTAAAATCACGTAACTCCGGATTCGCGTAAGTCGGGGTAGCGTAAGTCGAGGTATTACTCTAATGCAATTTATTCAGCAAATCATAATTCAAATTTGTATTAAGTTTTAGATTTTATGAATTATGTAATAGAATACGAGTGTTGTTTTATATAAATCATGAAAAAAATGTGTAGCAATATTTCCAAAAATGAACAAACAATGATATTCTAATTACTTTTTGGTACCTTATCATTGCGTAAGGTATTTATAAAATTGTTATATCCTATAAGGCAGCAAAAAATTATCTTAACACAAGTGATTACTATTCTTTGGAAGGCAATATTAAACACAACCAGATGCCAAATATATTTTTCAAAAAGTAATAGACATTTTTTAAATTAAGTCAAATTTTATAAAGGAGAAAAAAATCTGCAAAACTCGCATAATATTATTAAATTATTCTCAAAAATATTTTCAAATTTAAAATAATTGTTTGTTTGTCGAACATTTCACGGCTGTCTATTTTTGAACGATTAGAATGGTTTCTTAACACAGCTAACACATCTCATCATTCTGAACCGCGGTCAAATGACGAGATCGACATCTAAACTGGCACCCTACTTCATTAACCACTTGCCAATATAAAGACTGTTGAGTCTCGATATATTTAACGTGTATCAAAGTTCCACAACATGAAGGTCGTAAAAATAGGAAAAAGTAAAAAGGTTAATTTTTTCAAAAGAAAAAAAACATGCAATCAGATTACATGGTTTCTTAAACCTTTTCCTTTTCCATGTACAATCAATTTAAACGCGTTCTATTGATTTTATTTATGGTGATAAGAGAGTTAATACTATTAGAAAAAACGTAATTATGTTACTGGAGGAGGAGAGTTTTTAGATCTGTAAACTACCATAGACAGTGTATCTTTACATATTAATATACGCATATTACTAGCCATCAAAACTTAAAAAAGAAATGCTTATGCATAGGTATTTAATTTGAATATTATTTGCAAACAAGAAATAAGATTTTTTGTATGTATGATACTGAAAACATCTGTTAATTGGCAGCAGTTTTTCTAAAAAATTTTAGACGAGATTTGAAGCGCTTCTTAAGAAGCGGATTTATAAGTTCCAGTCCCGGTTTCGAGTTCCCGAGTTGTTGTATGCCAAATCGAAATGGGTTAACCACTTTCATGGTGAAATATAGACACTTAATGATGGAAGCGTAAACTCTGATGAAATCTCATCGTTTGATAATAGTAGTTTGTAAAGTACGAGATCCAAAACTAGCAATCAATTATTTTATTAATTTATCTTTTTTCGTTTTTTTTAAATCTATATAGTTTAACTATCTCGTCAGGAATGAGCCAATCTTTTAAATTATTTTCATGTCGAGTTTATAATGATAGGCCGCCATCTTGGATTGAAAATTACTGGGAGCCGAAATCTCATTTGGCGGAATTTGAATACGGCGCTAAAAAGACATTTGACGTGTAGAGTACTGATAACAAATTAGTTCCAATATTCTTTACTTTATTTATTTAGGAATTTTTCTTGGACAAGATTTAAAAATGTTAAAAGCTGAAATTGCGGTTCTGGGATTTGTATATTACTATTTCGAATCCACCTTGGCATATTTTTTTTGCGGTTCTTGTGTATGATACCATTGACTAACTCGCCAAATGAAAACACGTTATCAATACCTCTGATAATGGAAAACTCTTCCCGAGCATGCACAAACAGTAATATTTTGGTTATAAATGAACTCAATTCATGACGGTCACATGATAAAGACAAACACGTGTTCTCCATTGAATTCAAAATAGACATCAAACTAATTGTACTTGTTGTTCCATTTATAAAACTTAGATAACATTTCACATTTCATAATTGGATAAAGATATTTATAAGTTATGAAAAAAATTTCTTCAAAAATATTTTTTTAAATTAAAAAAAATCATTTTATGTATGTATTTTTAAATAAAATGCATTTTGTATACATGTGTTTTTTAAAGAAAGTTTCTGCAAAGAACAAAAGTTGACAACAACGAAACGCGTGAACTGATTAGCTGGACGTACAAGATGATTTTTATCATGTGACTATGACGTCATATGAATTTAGCCCATTCACAATATTTGACGATGTTTTTTTATTTGGCAATGTTTTATTAATTTAGCAAAAGTAGTCGATGGTATAATGCGTACCTTTTTTGTTTTACATTTATTCGACAATGCGTGAGGTGCTTAAATGTATTACAGTCCTATTATGCATTACAGCTATACAACACTCCTTTCCTTCAATATTTCCTGCTTTATATTTAATATCTGATAACAATTTTTGACGTGGAATCATCCACTTACCGATTATATTAGACTTGAGTCTTCCTCTTCCGCATAGACTGACGATGAGAGGACTGTCTTCGGATGACCCATCATACACTTTTACGATATCGTACGGGCAGTTCTCGGCATTCTTCGATATCGGTCTGGGAAAGCACATGAGCAGGTTGTCGCATCTCAACCCATCTACATCGAATGCTGTCAAATCCAGACCCACGAGATATTGCCGGACACTCACGTGGTATCGGCAGTGTAGGTTCCTCGGATAGATTCCAGGGAATCCGGGAGATTGAACGAAGCAACGACTAGGTGCGCATTCGTGAAAAGTACGGTCACAGTAAGAACCCGGTACGGGTGCCCCCCGTCTATGGGGGTAAAGGTGTGGAAATTGACCATATCTGGAAATGAGAAATTAATCAGCTATTAAAAGTACATGAGATTTATACAGATTTAATAAAAATCTTATTGCGTGGATTTCAGATTAGTCAGAAAATTAAATAATTTTGATTATTTTTAATTTTTGGGGGGATTCTATGTAAATACAGTAAGACCCCGCTTAACGCGGGATATACGTTCCATCAAATTAGAGCAGTGTTTCTCAAACTTTCAATACTGGCGCCCCCCTTTTCAATCACAATTTTTATCGCGCCCCCTTATACATTAATAATGCACTAAATCAGTGTTTCTCAAACTTTCAATACTGGCGACCCAATTTTCAAACATAATTTTTGTCGCCCCCCTGTACAACAATAATGTATTTACTGCAATAAAAATGCACTTTGAGAGAGAGACGCTAAAGTTACAATACGATCTTAATTATAAACCGTACAAATTAATACGATAAGTGTATTAAAATTTGTATATGTAGCTTTTAAGTAATATATATTTTAAGAAAATTACTTAAAATATATATTACTTAGAATTATGTTATTTTTCTTTCTCTAATTTTTAAATTGGAACAGATCGCAAAATGATGTATTTAATTAAAGATTTATTTCCTTCAGCATTCATTTCTCAAAGTACAAATGTCATTAGAAAAATAGTCTAGTCAATGTCGCTCTCTATCATATTCATCACATCTGGCATTATAGGGTACGTTTGCGTGAGTCTAGGCAAGCTATCGGACGTCTGCGCAAAACATGTAAAAATGCTTTTCCTCGTACAATTCCAGTCAGTTTTGGTCGACTCGATACTCCTATAGCTACCGAATCTAGCTTGAATGTTCCTTTTTTTTCCCACGATAATTGTAGTTCACGGTAATTAAGTATTTACGGCAGTAGATTAAAACAATATCATACATACATTTTTAAGTCGTAAGCAAACATTCGACCGTAATAAAGAATCAACAAGTACACAGACGAACGAGCATGGTTCCGAAAATTAAATCAAGGCGATCTTCTCAAAAATACTTAAATTTTGAATTTACCACTACTGAAGTAAATGATGGAAAAAAAGCCCCAGCTCGATATGTGTTAAAACTTACAAATCTGTAGAACAACATGTGAGAGTTGTTTTAAAACATGTAAAATCATTTAGCTATGTTGGCAAAGAATTTTAAAAAGTATTTTCTGGATGAGGACAGCTTGGCAGCAAGTTACGAGTGGATTAGGGATCTATTTCAAGATACTCCAGAAGGGCTCTCAACTTCCGAAGAGGAAATCTTCATAGATTTCACATCCAGTGAAAAATTAAAAGGCAATTTTGTAATAAATCGCTCTTTGAATTTGGGGTAGAGGTGGATGAGGAATTATCTGTACTGAAAACAAAAGCACTTCATATACTATTACCATTTTCAACATCCTACCTTTGTCAAACCGGATTTTCTGCAGTGGATGCCTTGAAGACAAAATATAGATCTCAGCTAAATATAGAAAAAAAACTCTAAGTGTCAATTTCTGATATTAAACCTTCCTTTGAAAAACTTTCCTCTACAAGACAAGCCCGTGGAAGTCCCTAATAATTATTAAACTTGTTCTTAATTTAGTAATAAGATTGATTGATTGAATATTAACGTCGCACTGTTCAGCTGCACGAGGGCTTTTGACGACGGACCACGTAATTTTGAACCATGGTCAAGTGACGTGGATGACACCTGAGCTGGCACCTCTCTCCTAACTACCCCACCACACCAACGGGAAAACGTTTCAACTCTCAACAGATTTAACGTGCATTGCTGACCTACATGGCGGGTCTTTAGTGGTACTGGGCTCGAACTCGTGACAAGGCAAGCCACGATCCGATACCTATACCACTCGGCTACCGCGGCCAAATTCAGTAATAAGAGAAATTATTTATAAAATACTTTCTTCAGTACTGATACATCAAACGTATACTGGCTGAAACACCGACTCTTCGCACGAGTTCATTTTTTAAAAAAATAAAACATTATTCTTGATATAATAGCTGAACTGTAAGGAGAGTAAAACTGTGTGCACGACATTGTATACAAAAATGTAAAATGATTTTTTTAGATAAATGCTATAATTGTAAATAACGGTTTAAAAGAACTGTAATTTTAAACCTCACACAATTAGCATTTAGAATTAATGTTAAATTATGAAAAAAGAATATAAAATTCCGATGAAGAATAATTGTGTTACTTTTTAACATTTAAAGCGAGAAGACTTCAAAATGTTTTAACCCGGGAGCAGGCGCGTACTCGATACTAATATTAATGGTAGTGTGGGGGACTCAGTCACCCCAATCATTTGTTTAGAATTATTTTTACTGTACACGATACAAATCGGAATTCTAGTGAATATTTTAATTTATAGAAAGTATACTTACCTTCTTTCAAGGACTATTCAATTCTTTGATGATTTGAGAAAAAAATCCAATAAAACTGAACTAAAATGATTCAAAAGTACAAGACCATAATAAAGGACGCAAATCAGACACTTTTCAATTATCCTACAGAAATGTTAAACCAATCAATTCTTTTCCAAATATCTCAAAACTCTATTATTTACAATTTCTCTAAGCGAAAAGCAAACGCATAAAAGATGGGAGGGAACTAATATTGATAATAACCATACCATAAGATTGAAGGTCAATCAAATGATTAGGAAACGTACTATTCAGCCTGGCTGAAAAGTGAATCATGACTTCCTTTTCTTTTTCTACAACTAATGTACAGTATTTCAATAATAATTACAGTGGTTAATTGTTTATCTTCTTAGAATTTTTCTCAGGGTCTGGGGGTTTCGTTTTTTCTTTTAACGAGTAATATTTTATGTTAAAACGTAATAAAAAAATCTCTCATTGAGGAAATACAGCATATAAAACAAAATGTTTTTTTTTTTTTCTTTAATTTGGTTTTGGGATCAAAGATAGCTATTTGATGACGGAAAAAGCCAGATAATAAACATAAATTATGTTAGTGTGTTGTTGTGTGTATTTTTTTATTATGGAAGAAAGCATTTTGTTTTACTTCTCTTTCCGGTTATTTTTTTTAAAAAAAATCTTTAAATTTTCAATACGCTCGCGCCTCCCTTATAGGGTCATCGCGCCCCCCGGGGGGCGCGCCCCACACTTTGAGAAACATTGAATTAGAGCGTAATATGAAACAGAGTTAAACGAGGTTATTTCATCATGTAAATAATGGTGTTAGGGGAAGATGGGTAGAAAATTGGTCAGGTATTTTACCGTTAAATTAATTATGTTTTTTATAACAATAAAACAAAAATTTATTTCTTACAAATATAGAAACATAATAAATGAATATGCATATAAAAATAAATAAAATTCTAAGTCAGTATGTTTACATTTCAGATCATTCAGTCTCTTCTGTGTTTTCAATTTTCTGCCATTTTATCAAGAAGGTAGATTGGCTTAATGGCATTTTGCGTTCAATGTCGTCGTCAATCCATATAGAAAGTCCTTTTTCCATTTCCTCTATTGTATTATTTTTAAAACGGGTAATTCTAGCTGCAGAGCTTGTCGTAGTTGCAGTTACCGACGACAGTATTTTTACTTTATTCTTAAGAATGGTCCTTATTGTTGAAGTTGCCAAATTTTCAATGCAGCACCAATTTGAGATTGACGTTCACCAGTATCTAATCTTCTAATCACTTTCATTTTAGTTTCTAGTGAAATGCTTTTTTTACGCTCTATTTTCGTGTTTTTTATTATCACCCATGATCAAAACTAAAAATCATAATATTTGTCACTATAGCAATAGTTATATTATGTAAATTTATACTTACAATAACGTCAACAAATGTTTGAAACGATAAAAATACTTTCGTATAATACCGCCGGAAAGAAGAAACAGGGATAAATTGCTTCGGATATCGGGAAGCCTAAGGCTGTGTGCTATTTTGGGGAATCCAACAATTCAAATAAAAGAGCGTTAAACCGAAACAGCGCTAATAATGCTATTAAATTGTTTTATCTAAAATCTTTTTTTAATTCTTTTCGTGTAAATTTCAGAAAAGGAAATCAAAAATTTTTATAATTATACCTAAATAAATTTATAGTAATTTTTTTTATCATTCCCCATTTCAGCCTCTTTTGACCTTTAATTTCAAACAAATTTCATTGCAAGTATATAGTGATCTTATGACTTTAATTTACTTATTTTGTAAACTGAGAGAATTAATATTCAATCTTACAATGTAATCAACGGATATTCATGAACAAAAAGATAAATTGACAAATGTAAAAAATTTTGTTCCTTTCCTAAAGTAATTTTTTTTTAAAATTACATATATTATTCACATATCTTACGTAGTTTGAACGTCTAAAATATTTCATCAAAAGGTGAACTACTCCTCATGTCCTTGGCTCATTTAAACCGATAGAAGTTTTCAGCGTAATATTTATATAAATAAGCTAACGTAACTCAACTCGTTTAAAATTATAATGAAACAAAGAGTTGACAGAATTCAAAAAAGCATAATTAATGAAATTAAAAGAGCATCATTGGCAATAATCGTTATTACTATCTTTTATTCTCCTCCCTTCGTAATTTCAACAAATATTTATAGGTACCACATGTGCTTAGACGTGACTTTCTAGTTCATGTATTTATGTTGTCTCAATTAGAATATAAATGTTTACGCAAATTGTGTCCGAATATTTATAATAAACCTCATCAGGATATTCTAATACTTCTCTCTGGACTTGGTCCTGGCAAATCGGTATGACTCCAGTGCAGGGGTATTCAAACTTTTTTTCTGCTGGGCCGCATACATATGTCAGCTATTTCACGCTAGCCGCATACATATGTTAGATTTTCCTCGCGGGCCGCTACAGGAGGATAAATGGGGGATGGGAAAAGAAAAATGCTTTTTAAAACCAAGATAAAAATAAAACATTGGATAACTCCTGTTTTGCCTTTAATTATTATTTTTTATTTTTATCACTAACACTAAATTAGCATTTAAGAAACACTCCTTCACAATTTCTGCAGCAGTAAACCGCGTTTCATATGAATTCCAATAATATAAGAAACTTCATGGGATGTCTTTATTGCCGCTGTTATATTACTACTGACAAAACACTTTGTTACAAAGATTATTCAAGAAAGCCTATATATTTATCACCTCTTGATAGAGATATTCGAGAAGTGTCATTGAATGATTCCTGTTTATTGGTATTTTTAAATCCAGCACTTTCATGATAAATCCAACAATTGCTGATCCCTCCATGTTTGTTTTTCACTGCAAAATAGTCAACCTACCAACCGTCTTGAAACGATATGTTTTCTTTGAATATTTTTCGCTTGCAAGATATGAAAGATATTTACAAATTACTAGTTTCACTCATAAAATTGTCGCTACTCCACTGTTGTCGGTCGTCACTAACCGTAACCGATCCAAATAGAAAAAGAATATCAATTCGAACCCGTACGACACTGACAGCAAAAAGCAAAGTGATACATTTTATTTCTTGACAAAGAATTTCCCTGCAAATTTTTAATACTACGTTCTTAAATAAGTAAATTTCTCAGAGCAATGGACCATAGACGGGCCACTTAAAAAGGCTTGGTCGGCCGCAAGTTGAGTATCGCTGCTTCAGTGGAGCCCTCCCCACGTTGGCATATACGGTAAGGAGACTGCAGATACCCATGCAAGACACGGAAACAATCTTCCTATCCCAAATTCTCCAGATCTTACCCCATTGGAAATCTATTCCCTCCTTAAAAAAATTATACTCCACGTGGCGCTTCCCACCAGATCATAACTGGTATGCTGTTAGTCGCCCAGGACTATCTCTATCGTACAGTGGCCCCAGGGCTGTCCAATTGGCTTTGTCGAGGTTTGGAAGTGGACATTTGAGACCTATGAAGTTTCAGAATAGCGAAAGTATTTTTCCCTCCCTGCCAGCCCTTCTCATCTCCTTGCTTGTTTAGGTGTCTCCTGGGGGCATCTGATGGCTGAGCAGGAGATGATTTTCGAACTACTTGTGCGACTAGGTCTTTTGGATCTAGTGTAGGCTTTCCTACACCAGAGGAACAAGAAACAACAACATGTTTATGCAAGAACTTTATGCAAAACGATTAAATAACTCACCTTGCGTGAACTTCTCCTTGTTTTTCCACATTGGCATCAAACTGTAAAAAGGTGTCTGTTCCATAACTATCGGCGTGAAAGATTATCTTCACTTGAGGTGTTTCAGAGATAAAAGTCTTGGGTGAGTCTATGTCACCGCAATAGTACCCAGGCGAATCTCTGTTACTACAATAAAAATTAATTATTACTTGTAACAGAAACCGTATAGCAAAAGCTTTAATATCGTTTATTTATTTTAGTAATGATTCTTCATTAATTTTGAAGTAATTTTATATTTCTTTAGATTAAATTAAATTCTTTGTTTTTAATCTATATATGTAAGACTTTCTGTTCAAAATAAATTAAAGAATTTTTTAAGCATTATTTTCAATGAGATTAATAAAAAATGCAGGAAAAAGAATTGAATATTTCAAGCTTATGCTCTTTGTCTTCTAGATTTTTTTTTTTTATTTCTGGGTCTTACTTTGAAATGCTGGCAAAAACTGAGCGAAAACCATAATTCCTTGTAATTCAAAATTCCTCTATCAAATACTTTTTAATCTTATTATATATTATCTGACAAGTTTCATATAAACCCCTAATATGTAAATAGTTAGCCTTGTTGTTGTTGTGGCTAATGCCACCTGTCTGACGTAGTCAGAACGAGGCCCACGAAATTCATCGTGGCATGGGCAAGAGGTACGCCTGTCGTTGGCCTTGAGCACCATACAGGTGACAGTGCGATTTAAGCTCAGTGAAACTTCCCCGAAGGGACGATAGATGGCGACACGACCTCTATCTCCACCTCCACAATTTCTGCAAGTGAACTGAAGGGGAGGGAAATATTCTCCAGTTCCTGCGCTAGTGAATAAGCCCACAAGACCTTGAATAGCCTTGTAAATACATACTATCGCAAACTTGCAAGATAGCTCGGTAAATTGTCAACCCCGATTTTGCACGTGTCATAGGCGCTGAATTGGCAACCATGTACTTTGTTTCACATTTCTCCGCATGCCACCATTCTCTAAGCCTAACTATTCATTGATATGGCAAGCTCGAATACTAAAATGCGAATCTAAGATTTACCGAATTCTTAAAAAATAAAATTTAATAATAAAATTAATAATAATACATATGTATGTATAATTTTATGTATAATATAATAGTATAATATAAAATTAAAAAAAAAAAAAAATATATATATATATATATATAAAATAATAAAATTAAATATCAAAAATTGGTGATTCTTTTTTTCTTTTATTAATTATTACTTATTTATAATTACTTATTATTGTTCGACTAAGTGCTCCATATTCCCACCAACGTATTCTGTTTTTCGTATCCGTGCAGTTTACCTTTAAAAGAAATTCCTTAAAATAGATTTTCTACCAAGGAAATGTTCTAATTTTTCTTTAATGTTTGACACGAAGCCGATACAAAAGTTGAAAAACGTGATTTTAATACTGCAAAAATTGAGTTACATGAACGAATTTAAATCATTAAAATTATTAAAATTTGAGACCTGAGAAAAATTGAGGTAATTTTACCTGAAATTACTGTCTTTGTAGCCATCAACAATCTGAACGTATCCTCCAATGCACTGCGAGCGATTACCATTAGGCTGTCCCACTCGAAGTCTGGTAAATCGAACAAACACCACCCAGTCATCTCTAACTGGCCTTACTCGAATTTTGTAGCTACAATGCAAGGGTTTACCTCGGTTCAGTTCTGTGACGGGAGGACTGGATACGGCTTGGTAAATGTCCACGGTTTTGTTACAGTGGTCAGAGTCTCCTAATAATGAAATATCATAATATTGAGTAATTAAAATTAGCTCTTTACTAACCATAAACAAAAACAAAAATGTACTACTAAAAGGTAATCAGCATACACATTCATAAGGAATTATATACTTTCAGATGCTGTAAGACAGTAACCATCAAAGACAAGCCCCATCTCGGCGAACCGTAAGGTAGATGTTCTCTGAAAGTTTGTGTCACGCTTTTGACGAAAATGACGTAGGCAATAGAATGCTTGTTATGTGACTAGACAGCCAAAATGACGGCGTTTGCAGTGGAAAAGTCTTTTTATGTTCTAAAATTCAGCGAAATGTCACGGAAGCCACTTTTTTGGATATGTTAACTCTTTGGTTGATGCCACATGTGCAGGACAACATTGACTACATTCTCCGATTGGATACTGCACCACCCCACTGGTCGGCCAACGTGCGAGATTACCTCGACGAACATCTTCCTCCTCAATGATGGATTAGATAAGTCGCGGACTACAACATGCCACTTACCCAATGGCCACCCACAAATCCTGACTTAACACTTTGTGATTTCTTCCAGTGGGGGTACGTAAAGGACAGGTCATTCGTCCCTACACTTCCTGTTGATCTAGCAGAGTTGAAACAGCGTATTGCAACCGCTATCAATGGACTGTATTCAAATATCTCAACGCGTAATTGGGCGAAATTGTGGGATTGCCGGTTCATGTGTGTCTTTTGACTAAAGGCTTTGTCCCACACGCATATTTGGAGGTGAGCTGAAGGTGAAGGGTTGCCGTAAACAAAACGACATGCTCTGATGTCAGCCGTGCTCTATCTCCACATTGAAAATTTACTCGTCGATTTTTCTGCTTCAGAAAACGAACATCCAAAATTGTTTTGCTCGCACTTTTGTTGACGGTTGTAAACACAAATGGAGCACCATTCTGCTTAAAACATTATACGCCGTTAAAAAATTATACAGCATTAAAATATTATACTACATATCTGATGCGTTTGACGAAGCCTAGGCTACCATCTTTACCGCCATCTTGTTTATGACATGGGGCACCAAAGAATCCCATTGACAGGAGCTTCAAGAAACTTTTATTTGGAACAATTTTTTCAGCTCACTGGGAAAAAGTTGTTCGGAGCCGTTGCTGTGAGAACTAGGTAGAATTTGTACTGAATTGGTTGCTTTCAAGGAAATTTGCTCCAAATACGTGTATTTAAGTGATAAAGCCTTAAGGGTTTATGCATAGAACATCTGTAACTGTCTATAACAAAAATTTAAATAATCCCATACAATTCTGTTACGGGTGATACATATCTTACATTGTTCTTGCTTTATGGTGCACTGTGAAACTATATACTTCTTTATGAACCACCTTGTATACGCTCCTACATAAGAAATTGGGAGATTTGAAATTTTGTGTTAAGCCAACATCTATCAACATATTTAGTTTAGATTACTATTAGTTGAGAGATTTGTTTTGTGCTTTGGACACTATCATATTCAAAGGGACCAAGAAAATAATATGATTAAAAATTCGTTTTTAGAGCACCCAATTACATTTTGAGTGAGTGGTACCGCGTTTTATGTTATAACATGTTTAAGTTGGTTATAAAAAAATTTTTTTACCTCCCTCTATTAAGATTCCTGTTATTCCTATAATTCAAATATTCCTATTTAAAACCTAAGTAAATCTCATATTAATACTTAATTATGTTGCAATATTTATATGTCGAAATAGGAGATAAAAATTTTGTGAATACAGTTTAAACTTTTTCATCTAAATAAAAATTATTTTCTAATTTTTGTGTTAATAAATATTTTCAAAAATTTATCACATTATCCATTAGGAATATTATTTCTTTCCAGTTTGGACTAAAAAAGAGCTTAATAAGGTTAAGTTTTAATCTATTTAAGCATTCCTCAAAGAAAACAATAAATCCTTAAGCAGAATAAATATTGTATACATCATAAATTTGACTACATTGTTAAAATTAGATTTAATTTCATAATACGTCATTCAATATTTTAGTCTTCTTAAGAAACAATATTTTTTTTCCAACGCGAATTTGAAAAAGAAGTTTCATTTTTTTAATTGAAATTTTAGAATAAAAAAAAATTTCAAATAACATTATTATATTATGATTATTTAAAGATATATACTAGTATTTTTGCAGAAAACACACACACACCAGGAATAAACTTTTCTTTTATTGATAAAAAAACTTTCGTTCAATTCATCAAATGCATCAAAATCTATCCATCAAATTCAATGTGAAATTATATGGGAAGAGCAAGAACGGGTCTGAATATTATTCCAAATGTTCCATATCTATTATACGATATACTAAAAAAAATTCTGGATACACTTACGTATAAAGAAGTTTTCTATCGATTATGTGAAATTCTTAAGACACACTGATTTACTCAAAACTACGGTATCTTACACAAAATCACGAAATATATAAATGTAGATAAGATTTATCAAATTTGTGCATAACTTTTTAAACAAGTTTCAGTTCACTATGTAAGTAAAATTAAGTTTTCTTGTAAAAACTTTTGATAAGATAATTTAATACATCATTAATTTAATTGCTTATTGAATTTTTTTAAATGAATTAATTATAAGTACAATGAAAATTGGGTTTTCCTTTATATATGACTTTAAATAAAATCTTTTGATATTCATTCTCTCTTTGTTATACATCCAAATATACGACGTTCACGATGGAATAAAAATGAAAAGGTCTTTAGGTTTAATAAAATTTATATATTTTATACTTATATTTTCCATTTTATGAATCTTCATAATTCTGATATTTATTTTTGTAAATTATTGCAGAGTTATTAACTCTTTATATACGTATATTCTCTCTTTTCGTATTTATCTATATACTGTTCTGCATTTATTATAATAAAATATATTACCGCTATTAGAAATTTATTAGAAAAATGAATTACTAAATTATATTATTGTCTGGAAAATTAAGAATTATAATAAATATTAAAAACACTACGAAAATATTACAAGCACAACTGGTAAAAGCAAGTAAATAATATTGAAACCAGATTAACAACTATTTTATAGAAAATAATCTCGCATCTAAGCAAAATATACATGTTGGACAAACTCGTGAAAAAAGATAAATAGCAACGGGCAAATATCCAAATGGCGTAAATATAAACCCAATTATTTATTCGCAGTTTTTGTTTCATATCTTTAAAGTTGAAAGAAGTCCTAGAAGGTAACATGTGTAGCTCGTTTTATTATTTTTGAAACTACTTGTAGATCTTTTAAAATGAAATTAAGACTTTTAGTTAACTTATTAACCTTATTTTGTTATACCTTTAACGTGTTTTAGGTAGAAGTAATAGATAATTAATTTCGTTGAAAATTCAGTCCCAACGTTTTAAATTCTGCAAAATTGGATATTTTATGATTGTTTGTAATTCGAACGAAATTGTTCAATTATTATTAAAAATTATACATGCTGATAACATCAAATAGTATATCCTTCCTTTCTACTTTTAAGAGGAAAAAGTTGAATTCAATTTAATTTTCAAAATAGAAATGAATCAAAGAAAATTATTTAATGTAAAAATCAATTTAATATTGCAAATTTATGCTAATGTATAGTGAGGTATTTATGGCCTAGAATTATTTCTTCTAAAATTAAAAACGCTTACAGAAAAATGTGTATAATAGATAGCTATATTTTTTCTTTACTTGAATTTTTGTTTCTTTATTAGTATCTAAAATGTTGTAAAAATATCAAGTTTCAATTGCTTTTAAAATACATTTACATACGTATTCAAAAATTTATTTAATTTATTCAATACTTAGGTATACATTTCCATACTTCATTTGAACAAATGAAAAAGCATGTCGAATTTTCATAATATTTAATACTCATAAGATAATATTATATTCTGTATTGAAAAAAAAACACAAATGAAAAAACGTTGATTTTCGTTATATTTAATCTTGTACTATTAATAAGATAATATTATATTCTGTTTTAAAATTTAGTATAGATGTTTATTTATTTAAGAAAAAAATTCGAAAATGAATCATTATTTTATCCCATTTATACATTTATCCGAAATCGATAATGTGCGAATTCTGCATATATAACGTATTAAATCATGTTCCTAGTTTGAACTCATTTCATACTAATTTTTCTAATTTTTAATAATTTTATTCCATAATTGAAATAAAAGTACAGCTAATCCGGAAAAAAACGTGCAAAACTGAACGCATTAAACGTGCAACATGAATTAAAACGTGCAACGAAATCCCTCCCTAACGTTAACACATCCACCCTCTGTATTGGTAAGTAGCCATTACATATTCCGGAAACATATTCCGTATTAAACGAATACACTAAGAGCTTATGCATACCTGTTCTGTGGCTCATATCGGGCACGGAGCATCCCTTGCCAGCAAACGACGACAACAAAACAAGAAGCAGAAACGGACCCATGTTTCCTAGTCGGTCACCATTGACAGAATAAGACTGCACACACTCTCTACAAAGCCCCAATCACGTCATTTCTGTGAAATACCTGCAGACCACTACCGAAGGAATTTTCAACGAGCCATTCCACCTGCTTTTTTCCCACTGTTATATACCCAGATAGATTCTCGAATACAAACAGGCGACACAGACATGGCCGAAGCTCTGGAGCATGCGCGGTAGAACACGACCCTATTGATCCAGGGGTCCTTGGAATTTTTATCAGGTAGGGAAGAGGGAGAGAGAAAAGGATGCGGGGATGCAGGGTGGGCGGTCCAAACGACAATGATATCATCATGGCTCTGATGAGGGGATAGCAATGTTTTGATTGCGCCAGTGTGCCTTGGTGGGAGGAATGCATAAAAGAAATCGCTCTTGTGGGACGCGGTGCTTATGATAACCATTCTAAGTTTTGACGGCTCTGTTGATGAGTGCGTATCTCCGCGAAACATAGTGAAGATAACGAAAAAAAATAGATCAGATGGATAAATTTATCACACCTTTTTATAGTATGATGTTAATATATTTAACCAGTTGGAGAATTTATGTATATGTTACCGTTAAGGTATCCGACTACGTTCGGAACCGTGATTTTAAAAAGCGCGGATAAATGGATAATTTTCATGATATTTAGTGTCGATTATATTAGAATACATGTATAAAATTGTTTTAAGGACATTTTGACGGAAAAAAATTATTTCAATACAATATTTCGGCAAAAAACTAACTTAGAATAACATTTTTTCAAAATGTTCTCTCCTTTTAAGAAATGCTTCTTTTATAATAATATTTTGTGTGTATATCGGTTAGACATCTGTACAGAGGCTCAACTATGATTTTTGAAAAATTCTTATTATTTTCAGAGTTACAACCCATTGAAGCAATTATCGACGTTTTTTTTCTTAAAATTTCTCCCCTCTGTGGTCGCAAAACATGGGTAAACCCATTTCTAAGTTATATAGTTCCAAAATTCTAGTTGAGCCTCTGTAGGGAGATCTGAGCTACATACAGGCGAAATATTATAATAGAAGCATTTTTCACAAAAGGAGAATATTTTGAAAATGGGTCATTCTATGTTCATTTTTTTGTCAAAATATTGTTCTTAAACATTTTTTTATTCTTAAAACAATTTTATATACATCTTCTAATCTAAGTGACACTAAATATCATAAATATTATTCATGTATAAGCTTTTTCAAAATCACAGTTCCGAACGTAGTCGAATACCTTAAAGTGTAAAATTAAGTTATTTCATAAAACTATGTATTTCATGAAGTAACTAGACCAGTCAGTTAAAGTATATAATAGATGAAAAGTTTCAAACTTTACCTAGTTATTCTATGAAATAACTAATGATAGATCGTTAAAGTGAAAAGAAAACAATTTTAAGGTTATTTTATAAATTAATTTACATTAAATAGTAAAAATCTCTCGAAAAATATTTTTTATTCCTATTGCGGAAGATTAATTGATAATTAATAAGGAAAAGCAGACGACATAATTTATTATTGCTCATACTGCTAACGCTAGTTAAATAGAAAGGGGAAAAAGAATATGTTGTAGAAAAAGTTATATTTAAATACTATAAAAAAATACATGTGCTGAGAAGAAAAACTTTCTTCATAGAAACATTGTGTAAACTCTTTTTCAAACAAAATTATAATAAAATATTAATACCTTTATTTTATTACAGCAAGGATTACTATGATGACACTTTGAATTGGGGCTCACAAAATTGACTAAAAAAGCAGTTAGAATCTGTTCAAAGAACTTTCGAGTGCCGTATTTCATACTTTAGCGATTACCTAGCTATTATATGAAATAACGGATTTCACACTTTAACGGTAGAAAACATTAAATGCATTTAATGCTTTTATTGAATAATCTTATGTCAACATGCAGAAGGCATTTTTTTCAAATACAAATTTTATAAGCATTTTTTATTTATTAAAAATTTTAAGTGTCTAGAGAAGGGGTCGTGGTTGTATAGTAGTCACAAGCACGAACTCCTGAACGGCGAGTCGTGGGTTAAAGTCCTGATGCCACTGAAGATCCACCATGTAGAGGAGCTGATCTCCGTTAAATCTGCCTTGGCTAAAGTCTTCACGTTAACAAGGCGTGGAAATTAAGAGATTGGGAATGCCTCTCAGATGTCGCCCTCTTCATTTGACCCCAGTTCAAAATTACGAGGTCCATTGCCAGCAGCCTTCGTATTGCTTTAAAGTGGACGTTAACAAAAACTCATTCTCTTGAAAATATTTAACAGATAGTAGTCTCATAGATTTTATATAAATACCATTTAGATTAGATTATATACCATTAGCATTAGTCTCATAGATTATGTACCATTTATTCATTATTGGAAATAGTTTAATACATATTACAGTAATTATCATAATATTTATCGATAACATTCTTTTATTTAAATTTTAGAAAAATATTCTTATATTTAGAATAAACTTTATATACGATAGAATTAAATTACAACTAGAAATAGCTATTATGTAAGATATCTTGGGGGAAAAATACTTCCTCGTAACTTGAAACAGAAAAAAAAATATATATTAAATGTAAGAAAACTTGTAATTCCTCACAAAAAATAGAAATTAAAACAATTATCTTCGAAAAATAAAAGCAATGTATGAAATAATTGCGCAAACGATTTCGCATGAAATGTTTTTATAGCAATAAAAAAAATTTGCTCGTCCACTCAAGGTCACCTTTGTTTGGATTACATAATAGCGAAAAACTGAGCAAACATTTAAAAAATAATTTCTAATTGCAATCATATCATATAAGCGGGAAACGTTGCAAATTCGAATAATTGTAAGCTATCATTGCATTATTACTTGAATTATATTTTTAAGTGTGTGATCATGTGAAGGTGTGTGTGTTTATTGCACCTAAATTCCTGTCACACATTTGTAGGATTCATCTCTGACATGTTGAGATAGCTCTACGCGCTCTAAAAGGATCAATATGATATTATAACAGCAGATTTAGCGACATTATAATATATTTTTTTGGCACTGAGAAAAGAGAGGAAGAAATTCCTAAATATATTACACCATATATACTCCATTAAATTTTATTCAAGTCAGTTCAAGTTTGAAATTAATTTTTCTTTAAATAATTTTTTACAAGTATTTTTGTGTAGAATGTAACTTAGTATCTACAATAATGCGAAGAATTCCCACACATTTATGTTTTAAAGCGGCTTATTATTCATAATCAGACAACCCATATTTTCTAATCATGCTCTGGTTGCCATATTTATAATCAGAATACAATTAAATTACAGTTGCTTGGCAAATAAAACATATTTTTTGCATTTGATTAAAATTTGAATGTTTGATCGGTTTATTAATTATAACAGTCATACATCAAAACATTTTTGCAGAATTTTTTTTTAAAAAGTTCTTTTTTGCAGAATTTCTGTCTTTTGAATCCTTTAGATTTGTTTGAGAGAAGTTTAAATGTTGACATTTTTATTTTCAATTAAAAATCATTGATGTATCATACTTTTTTTTATTAATTAAGACACTTTCATTTCAGAATTTTTTTCAGTTTTTTTCACCAATTCGGGATCACTCTTCATTACTAATGCATTACTATGAAAAAGGGCGACATAACAAATAAGTAACTTTTTACTTATCCAGATTAATATGCCATTTTTCCCAAAACATTTCCTGGAATGTAATCAAGTATATTTTACATGAAGTTATGCTTGATTATAATTCTAGTAAGTGGAGTTAAGTATTGCTTCTCTGTTAGAAATTAAATTCCTTTACTATTTCGAATGCCAATTGTTAACGAACAGTTTCAGTTAAATTCCAAAATTATTTTTATTCTGTTTATTTTCATTATTTATAGCAAGTAAATTAGCAATATGTAGACAAGTGCAATAATTTTTTTGACCGTAACTTCTAAAGTCTTTTTAATTGTTCTTGAGTTTATTTTAATTTTATCCAATGGGTCAAATTCAAGTCGGTCAAATGATAAATGCAGTCATATATTTTTTCCATTGAATTCAAAACTGACATTAGACTCGTACTTGTTATGTTTATAAAATTTACATAAAATTTCTAATTCGATGATTGGGTAAACATATTCCAAGTACATTAAATCTTCCATTTTCCAAAATTAAAAATATATATATGTGTTCTTTTAAATCAAAAGCATTTTGTTTATTTATGTGCATTATTATTTCTGGCAAAAATGTATTCAAAAGATTGTTAAGGCAAAAGCTTGTAACAGCAAAGAGCATGAACTGATTGGCTGGAAATATGTGTTGTAGCTAACATGTGTGATTATGACATCCCATGAATTTAGCCCATTATGCTGTAACATATAAATACTATAATTTCTTTTTGTCCTCAAATTTTTAAATTATATTTGAAAGTCAAATAAATCTTTATCACAAATGCAGCATCACATTGCTGCGTAACAAAGGTTAATTCAATTTTCCGCATTTTCTAGGTGAATTTCTTGATGTATCCGTTGCACAATAAAAGTCGAGGGTCGTCAATGTCCACCACTTCCAGCCAACTTCCTGGTCCAAGTTCGCGTCATGCTCGACTGTTAAGGCAGTTCAATGAAGACATTTTTAAGAGACATGTGCTAACGGATGTCGAATTGGTTGTCGAAGGCAAGCTTTTCAAGTGTCACAGAGCCTTGCTTGTCTGTTTCAGTCCAGCTTTGAAGAGGAAACTTCTAGGTTCAGATGGAAAGCCGATAACCAAGAAGGTGATACTGTAAAACATTCCATAAATACAATTGGTAACTGTAAGATAAATTTATAACAACTGTCAATTTATACAATTATTTAATTCAATTATCAGAGCACTATAATTGACTAATACTCGTAGACAATCGACAATTGAAATTTTGAATCAAGGTTTCGGTAGAAGGGAAATATTACCCGAATTGGTAGTGTAGCCATGTTCTTTACTAATCTTCTGAGGTTTCTTTATAATAATGTTTGATGTGAAATCTTTATTTTGAGAGGGAATCATCATATATGGAAATGGGTATTACGAGTATTATTTAAAAAGACGTTGGTAGAGGGTAAAAGAAAATTTTCAGAGAATAACATGAAATGTCAGTGTATGTTAATAAAGAGAATTGTGAAAGGTCCTAAATGTATTTACATTATCGCAGCTAGATTGATGTAAAAGGTCATGAGTAGATCTAGTAATGCATATCCCTATAGTTTAATCGCATGAAGGCTTCATTTAAAGTTAATTTTATGATATGTTATGTAAACTACTTCACGCGTATAAGTATTTTGATATTTTTATTATGAATTAAATATTTATTAAAACCTTGTCATGTATCCCTTTAAATCAGATCCAACGGCGTCTACAAGTTCTGATCCTCCCCAAAAATTTCAAAGTTCTCGCTATTCATTATATCCTATTATATTTAACTTCTAAAAAAAAAGCAATAACTTGTAATAACTTCCGACAGTCATCAATATTATAATCCCTTTGTCATCTCGCAAAAAGCATATACACACACAAAAGCAAAATTTTAAAAAAAATTATAAATTCAAATATTAACTTAAAAAATTGAGTAAATAAGATGGGCGGAGATATATACAGGTAACTGCTAGTTTTTTTTTATATGATTTACATTTTCAAAAATCAACAAAGTTACTTCGTTTGAAGTTCCGTAACTAAAACAAAATTTTGTTCTTGTTTCATGTCCCCTTGGTCCAATTACCTAGTCCATCATACTATGTCACTCTAATATTTCCACAAATCCATTCTCCTCCTCACTTCACAGCTGCCTTTCAGAGGCGTCAATACAGACAATGGCACGAGTAGGAGAAGCAGGACAGATCCTTGTCGACGAATTTCAAACTCCTGAAGCGACCACTTCGCAGCCTGGCCGCGGCACTCTGTGCGGATCTTGTACCTACCAGCTGTAGGGATAGACTAGAATGATTTCCAGCATACCAATCGTGTGCGGGAAGGACTCTTCAGCTTGGATTTACTTCAGCCCTGTGGATAGAAAAAATTTCGGAACGAAAAGTTCTCAATAGGCTGCAGAAGCAAATTATAGCAAGAAAAATGATTCATACTTTTAAATAAATTTATACATTATTCAATTTTAAACAATGAAATGCCACTGAAAAATTATGCAAATCTAGAAAAACAATTAAAATTTAAAAATTAAAATTATTCCATTTATGTGCATTCAAAATTGGAAATTTCTAAGAATGAGTTTCACGAAAGATATTTCATTTTTTCAAGTGAGGAATTTATTCATTTGGCAAGAAATCATTTCAATTTACAAGTAAAGTATGACAGAGAATTGACCAACAGTCAAATAAGAAAGAGACCCCGTGTGCTTGAAAAGGTTTTACTGTTTCAAATACAACATAAGTAAATTAATTGATACTATGAATAACTCCAAATGTTTAAAAAGCTCAGTTGCAACCCATAGATATTGATGAGAAAGTATTCTGTTAATATACGTCACAGAATATTACATACACTTTCGGTGTTCATAACTCTTTTGAAGGGCTTGGCCTCTCCTCATTACACTGAAATAAAAATGAAAAACACATACATCTTCTAAGGCTATACGTATTTTCCAATAAGAAGTGCACATTATTTTAGTTGAGTCAATTAATGGATAAGAGCACGTTGTTCTCCAGAACTTCACAGATGGGAGTGCCAATTGACCACGTATGAAGTGACCCAAGCGATTTCAATTCAAAACTAGCTCCCGACTGTCTGCTTCTGTTGTTGTTGTTGCACGCCCTCATTGGTCAGCAGTGCTAGACTAGGTCCATGACATCGCACACTTACATGAAGTCCAACACCAGCAAGGGATCGTCTGCTAAATCCTTCTTGGTGAGCCCTAGTCAATCGAGGATGTGAGCCGGCGTGGCCGGCTCAGAAGAACAGTTCGTGCACATTTCAAAGCTCTTGCATCCTTCAGAAAATTTCATTGTTTTGATATGGCTACTTCTCTCAAAAGCGGTCTAGAAGAGTTCGATTCCGTCTTGTAAAACCATCAACCAGAGAGCCTCCAGGACGAGAACACTGATATAGCTATAGAAGGTGTACTGTTCATGGATGGGGAAAAGTTGCAGCCTCTGTTAGTCACAGGACTAGAGCACCGACTTAGCTCTAGGTGGTATCCCATTTAGTCTGACTCCTATCCTACGAGGACCTGTCCGGCATGGGAGACCCTACCGGTTATTAGTCTACCGCCGGCATAGCTCCCAGGGTTGTCAGAATACTCAAGCCCCTCCAGCACGTCAAGCTAAGAATACCAATGGAGGAGTGTCTGCTTCTTGTGTAAGGTGTGGAACAGGCATGAAAGAGTTCTAATTACGTCACATTCTTCTGAAGTTAATATATAAAAAAGCTGCTTATAAAGACAAGCTTTACAATTCTACTTTTTCTTTGCCGACCAAAAACTAAGAATTTAAAACCAATTTCTTTTTCAAAATTTATAGACAAAAAATTATATTTTCTGATTTGCGTCTAACTACTCTTCAGAATTTAAAAAAAAGAGCTTTAAAATTTGAAATAGTATTATCTTAAATTTAAAAAGCAAAAAAAACTGGTAATTACAATTTATTTCACTAATTACAGATCCATGTTCCTAAAGTTTGTAGTAAAGATTTTGATATTTTGCTTCAGTATATGTACACTGGTGACTTAAATGTGACGTGCGAAAATTTTTATGATGTTTACAAAGCAGCATCTATTTTGGAAATGCAAGAAGTTTTACAGGAATGTTTTCAGGTAAAGTATACATAGTTCACAAAGTTCAGAAATAAATATATTCATTCTATGTCCAAATCAAAACTTTTACAGCAGAAAACTTTATGACAGAAAAAACGTTATGTACATAGCTTTGCTTTTAAAATAAAATGTTGAAGCTCGGTAAATGGGAAATTATGTAGATTTATAGATTTGTAGAAAAAATATTAATAAAAAATTAATACAGTATAAAAATTTGATTCAAACTATTTCAGACTTTTGATATATAAAATTGTATTCATTTAAAAAATTGTATTCGAAAACAACTATTTCAGAATTTTTATAGGATAAAGTAATTGACACTTCTTTGCTTTAATTTTACAAGACCAAGAATAAAATTGCGCAAATGATATTAATAATTATTCGTTTATTTGATCCTAAAAATACTGCTGCAAAATTTGGATTCACAGCTTATTTTTCTCAAGTTTTGCGGGCTTATTTCGAATAATTTAGCCTTAAAAATTTTGCTGAATAATTTTTATTATCGTTTCTATTATTTATGAAATAGTATTTATTTAATTGTTAAGAAATTAAGAACTGATTAACAATTCTTTTTATGCCTAAATTCTATTTCAAGGAAAATGTAATTTTTTTTATCAGACTAAAAATTTTTAAAAAAATAATAAGATCGCATATAAATACACTCATGGACAAAAAAATTAGCGCACTAAGAAATAATCACGGAATCGTAACGAAACTTGACATGAAGGTACATGTTGGGGAGATATGCACATGATTAGAAATGCAGCGTGAATGCGCATTACGTATAGCCGGTAGAGGGCGTTTAACGTCGTTCTCCGAGGAGTATAAAAGAGGTAATCAAAGCTTGTTTGAGTGTGTTCTAGTGAGCCAGTCACTGTAAATAAAAGCTTCTCAGATCTTGAATCTAAAAATGATAAGGATCAAGTTGCTCCGGAAGAAAATAATGAAACAGCGCCCCCAAAACCCAAGCCCCCTCCCCCAATTCATCTTAAAATTAAGAAAATATCAGAGACCAACTTAAATCCATTTATCAAAAATTCCCAGATATCACTAACAAATCATCAAGAGAATTTATTAAATTAATCACTAATGACATAGAAGAGTATCACGCTCTTACAAATTTTCTTGAAGACAAAGATTTTGAACTTTTCTCACTTAAACCAAAGCCAATAAAACCAATCAAAATAGTCATTAAAGGACTGCCCATTTTTACCAAAACTCACGAGATACAATCCGACCTAGAAGAAAAAGGATTCGCAATTGAAAATGTTTCCCAATTAATTTCTAAGAAAACTAAGACCGGTCTCCCATTTTTCCAAGTCACCCTCCCCCACAACGCCAATAATCAAAAAATCTTCGATCTCAAAACTGTAGGCTACATGCAAGTTAAAATTGAAGGTTACCTCATTAGAGGAATTACCCAATGTTTTAACTGCAACAATTTCTTTCACACGGCAGAAAACTGCCACCTCAAGACAAGATGTCTAAAGTGTGGAGAAGAACACCCCACCCGTCAATTCCCGATAAAGGAGCGACAGGAAAACCCCTTCTACATAAATTGCCAAGAATATGGTCATTCGGCCTGCTACACCAAATGCCCCAAGTTCCCTATGCCAAAAAAGGGCACGCCCCTTACCGCAGTACAACTTTCGAAAGCAACGTTCGTAGGGAAGGTGTCTCTTTCGCTAACATCGTTAACGGAATCACACACCCCTCCACCCCCACCCCAATCCACAAGTTAACTGAAAAAACTAATGAAAATTCAAATAACAAAGTTTCCCACGGAATCCAAGCCATAGAAAATGAAAATTCAGACCTAGCTCAAGTGATTGAACTGGTCGGCATGATTTCTAACATCATAAAAAGATCACCTGAAATTTTACAATTACTTCCCAAATTAAAAAACTCCGAAGATGATAAAGCTAAGGCTTTACTTCTTTTCGAAGCTATGTTAGATAACTTTTAAACTCCTTTTTCCGTAATTTCTCTTTCTACAAAATTTATTATATTTTCATTTTATTTCCTTGAATATTTTACAATCAATTGTTAAACTTTAACATCAATAGCTACTCTTTAAAAATTTTCCCAAGTACAGTTTTCGAAGCTCACTCCCATCATCCAATCAAAGCCACTCGTGAGAAGTCATGTGTCTGCTATCCCATTGGCTCCTGCCACCGATTTCCACGCCCACCATTACCAGCCAAGGAGCAAAACCAAGCCGATTCTAAAACAAGATAGAGGACTGAGGGATTGACGTATCCCAGTTCCTTATAAAATGTAACCATCTGTAACCATCTGTTTGAGTGTGTTGAATCGTTTACAAAAAAGCGCTGATGTACGCATGCCATTACGCCGTTTTCGAAGACAATATGAGCAGCTGTCGCAGTGAGTGGGGGAAATCATCGGCATGATGGAAGCTGGGGTGTCAGCTAGGCGAGTAGCTCGTCAATTAGGCCGCTCTAATTGTGTTGTGAGGAGGTGTTGGGACCAGTGGATCCGATAGATGTCATTTACACGAAGATAAGACTCAGAACGCCATCGATAGACCAGTCATCGAGAAGACCGCCACATCGTAAGAAAGGCACGCGTACAGCCAACTGCTTCATCGGCTGCTATCCAGGCACATGTAGCACCTTCATTAGGGACCCCTGTGTCTTCTCGAACCATACGAAGGCGCCTGGCTGAAGGACATTTGTGCTCGCGGCTCCCATTACGTGTGTTGCCCTTGACGCCCACCCATCGACGCTTCCGTTTGGAGTGCTGCAATCGGGTTCGTGTGTGGAGACCCCGTGGTGAACGCCTCAATCCTGCCTTTGCTTTACAGCGACACACCGCTCGCACAGCTGGTGCAATGGTGTGGAGTACCATTGCCTTCAATACACGGTCACCCCTAGTATTGATCCGTGGCACCATGACAGTCCAGCGGTATGTCCCTGACATCCTGCAACCACATGTGTTGCCACTCATATAACGGCTCCCAGGAGCCATTTTTCAACAAGACAATGCTCGGCCTCACACGGTAATGGTATGGCAATACTGTCTCTGCACTTTTACTACCCTTCCTTAGCCTGCCCGATCCCCAGTTCTGTCCTTAATCTACTATATCTGGGATCGTTCCCGGATAGTCATTAAATAACGGATTTTTCCTCTCAGGTGCTAGAATCTCGAAATGACATTCGAACCTATTTCTACATCTACGTCACTGCTAAAAAGATGGGTGTCCAAGCAAATTGGTTACGTGCTCTGAAGCTTCTAACTCACAGATTTGAAGAAGCAATCTGTGCTCTTGAATTTTTACAACTTGAGGTAAACTTTGTGATCGAAATGCTATCAGCTCAGACTATAGGAGCAAGAAGGTGAGTCTGAAATAAAGTCTATTCTTTATTAACAATCTATAAGTTTATTTATTACTCATAAATATTTATAGCTAGACCTTATCTTAAGTAATAGAATTCAAATACCGAATAATTTTCCAGATACAGGACAGCTAAAAAAATGAAGCAAATTTAACACCGCAGGAATATTGTAAGACAATATTACACGAATGGAAAAGAATAACCTACTTACGAGTAATCTTCCATCTCTACAAGTATTTCTGGGAATGTTGTCTACCAATGGGTGATCCGATGAATCTCGTTCTGTACGAATTCGTTGTCTTTGAATGTTATGGATGCCATCATATATATTATATTGCAGCTCTTGTAGAGTTCTGGAATTGTTCTAGTAAACCTTGCTTCCCCCTCCCTCCGCCATCTTTCTGAGGTTTCCCTACAAATAATATTATCAACTGGATGTATCAGGTGACCGAAAAAGCAAAAGATACTTCAAGATATTAGTTAGATGAAAAAAACAGAGAGTACATTGCTTCAATGTGGCGTATGCAGTCGCACCATCTTATTGGTAATGATCAAAATGTTGCTTGTCTTGCGTTAGTTACTCTACGAAGAGTTGAAAGATATTGATAATGTGTGGCATGCTTAGTTCACTGTGACCTTGACGAGAATGGATTCAAGGATTATGTACACTATATCCTAATCTTTACATCATGCACAGATGTAGCTCAAATACTTGTTGTATGTTTTTTACAGACAGACCAATATCGCAAACTTTGTGGATTAAAGTAACCATTAAAGTCTGACTTTTTCTCATCCATTGAGTATTTGAAGAAAAGATATGGATCAAATAAACCAGTGTTTCTCAAACTGTGGGGAGCGCCCCCTGGGGGCGCGGTAACCTTGCGAGGGGGCGCGATAATATTAAAAAAAAAAGGTTTAAAAAATATTTTTTTGGAATGAAGTAAAGCAAAATGCTTTCTGACATAATAAAAGATACACATTTACACTGATATAATTTATTTTTATCATCTGGTGATCATCAAAAATAAAAGATTCCAATTCAAACGCTCATTAGCCGTCTTTGATCCTATAACCAAATTAAAAAAATATTTTATTTGCTTTGCTGTAATCCCACGATGAGAGATTTTTTTATTACGTTTCTTTTAACCTAAAATATTACTTTAGCTGACCTTTGAACTTACTGGTATACTTATCTCCATCCTTTTTTTAGGGAAGTTGTAAATAATATATTTCTGTTTCACCTTTTTCCATGTGAAAGAGTTTTATGATATATGGATAAGCGTATTGAGCACTTTGAAGAATTATTTGGTCAAGATTTATTTTATGAGTATTCTGAAACATATAAAGCATAATGAAAAACGTTTTACACAATTATTTTTTAGAACAGGCTACACTTTCCCCATGAACAATTTTGTGGTTTTGATTGCTGTGTTGTACGACTTATTATGGTTTACAAATGTAAATGAGCCGAATATAAAAAAAATGGGCATCTGTGATCCCTATTGAAGGAAGTTGAAACTGGTCAAGCAATTGAAGAACCTACTGAAATAATGCATATTAATCAAGATATATAGTGAAAGTAAATATCAGAAAAGCGTTAGACATGAAAGGTTTGAGTTGATTTGAAATTTTCAAATGCTGCCTAAAGATCTCTATGAAGAAAACTATGAAGCCATAATGTAGCACTTCGCCTTGTGAAAAAAACACAAGGAAGAAAAAGTTCAAAATGCTATTTGCAGATCATCAAACAGCAGCAAAACTACAAAAAGGTGAACAAAATATGTGACAGCTTTGCTGGTAAATAACGTTCCTGGGTTGTTAGCGAAAAGTGTCTGTGATTTATGTCCTTTATTAAGGACACTCACATTTGGAACATTTTCTTCAGTTTTATTGGATTTTTTCTCAAATTTTCAAAGAAAAATTGAAAAGTCCTTGAAAGTAGGTAAGTATATTCTCTCTTAATTAAATTATTCACTGGAATTGTGATTTTTATCATGTGTTGTAAAAATAATTATAAAATAAATTATAGTTTTAAAACAAACTAAAAACACGCTTTTATATTGAATCGAACTAAAAAGTAAAAATAAAAATATATATTACTTAAAAGTATTATATACAAAATTTAATACTTATCTTGTTAATTTGTACGGTTTATAATTATGATCGTATTGTAGCTTTAGCGCCCCAAAGTGCATCATTATTGCATTCAATACATTATTATTTTGGGGGAGGGCGATAAAAATTATGATTGAGAATTGGGTCGCCAGTAGTGAAAGTTTGAGAACCACTGAAATAAACTATTTTCGTTCTCCTGCAGCAGCCCTTTGCAATACCGTGTACGTTTGTCATGGTTAGCAGTTTATATGACCACATCTTTCTATTCCATGTTTGGTTTGGTTTATTTTGGGACATGCAGTTATTTCAAGATAAATATTAATTTCAAATTCACACGCGCACTAGGGGATAGAGTAATATAATTTAATATATTACTCTTTTATTTCTGTGTTTGTATCAGGCCATTTCTTTCTGCATAAAATATATTCAATATTTAATGTGCCAATATTTAATTCAATATTTAATGTACCAATATTTAATTCAATATATATTCAATTCCATATTTAATGTATTATACTTTAATACTGGAGGGATTTACAACTCTTTGTTACAATGAAAAGCAGAGAATGTCAGTATTAAATTGGTTTGAATTAACGATACCCTAGAAATTGCAAGAAGATCCTCAGTGATTTGCAGAATGTGACCTTGAACCTTCTAGTCAAGTTCTTTGGTAGGCAAAATCAAATTGCATTAGCAGAATTTTTGCTCCATACCAGTGGCGAAACGTACACCCTGCGTTACGGCAGGAGGGGGGTCAGGGATTCTAGAGGGTCAAAGCCTAACTGATTCCAAGTACGTGTTCGGATTTAGGGTCCAAAACCTGATTTTGCAGGGGGTTCCTAATTTTCTGCGTTACGCCACTGCACCATACTCCATACACCATACACCTTACTGCGCCATTGGTGATCTTTCAGGATGCGTGTATGTATTCTATTTTTCCGCATAGTTATTCAGTTTTATTTAAAATTTTAAGCACCATTATTTTGCATGACGCACGTCTTCTAAGTTGAATTAGCGATAGAGTACACCTAGAGTAGTTTAAAGGAGAGACTTAATTTAAAATTTAAATTATAATTTAAATTATAATTTACTTAAATATAATTACTTAAAATATATTTACTTAAATATAATTACTTAAAATATATTTACTTGAATATAATTACTTAAAATATATTTACTTAAATATATTTACTTAAAATTATAATTTTGCATTATAATTCGTATACAATTGTCAGAATAAATGAAATGCTTAAAAATCGAATTAAATCATGATTCGACTTATTGATAACGCAGACCTTAAAGTTTACTAACTTGACCATCCACCAATATTTATGGAATATTTCTAACTGACTTTTTTAAAAAAAATTAAGGTCCTGATTTTAAACATTAGATGCACACGTTTTAATTAAAGTTATAATTTTGCATTATAATTCATATACAATTATCAGAATAAATGAAATGCAAAAATCGAATTAAATCATGATTCGACGTATAGATATCGCAGAGCTTAAATTTTATTGACTTGACCATCCACCAATATTTATGGAATATTTCGAAATCTTAGGAAAATAGGAAATAGGAAAATTGAGAGTATATATGTATAAGTTGTTGTTAATATGCGATTGTTTTTTCTAACTGGCTTTTTTTTAATTAAGGTCCTGATTTTAATTCGTATACAATCGTCAGAATAAATGAAATGCTTAAAAAAATTCTTTCCGGTTATTCGTTCCAACAAGATAAAATTGATTCACATTCAATATCTCAAAAGGAATTAAATTACGATAACTAACATAAATAATTAACTTTTTTTAAAGTACGTATTCTTATTTTGTAAATTTTCTGTTTTTGGAAGAAAGGAAAATATGATGTATAAATCAGTTAAAAAGTTTTAGAAATAACAAGTCGAATATTTTTTCATCGTCAAATGCTTAAGATACCCTTTTAAGATTAAAGGACATATTTTTATTTTTATTTTCAAGCAGAATCTAAGAAATTTATATTTAATCTATAATTTCAAAATAAGAAATCGGTTATACTGGAAAAAATCGACATCAGAAATTAGAGTTTTTTTTTATATATGCAAGTTATTTAGTTAATCCATTGACATCATTGAATTCCATTTGAGCTCTTATTATTAATACCTATTTTGTCCTCCTCTACGCTGAGAACTAAAAAAATATATTAATTCATAAAATACTGTTGTTACTTGTTCATTCAACTTAAATTTTATTGATTTTATGTTGATTTTGAATTAAATGTTCATTTGTTCATGAATATTTCACAGCATAGAAATCTTCTCATGTAGTACTTGACAATAGTTTTTGATACCACAATCACAGATTAAGGTATCCGACTACCCTAAAACCATGATTTTTTTCAAAAATTGGCAAATTTTTTTATGATTTTATTTTATAGACCATTTTATTAACTTAATAACAATACCAAGTACTTTATTTTCCCTCAACTAGAACAAAAACTACAAGCGTTTTAGTAAAAGCAAATGCCATAAATTTACACAAGCTGTCAAACTTTAAAATGCGTTTTACTCGAAATGTGTTTTTTTTCGAAAATCTCAAACGGGGACCGCGATTGCTCAAAAAGTTTTGAAAATAATTAGCTGAAATTTTTTGCTTATGTTCTGCATAACAGTAGAAGTGTTTTGATCTTCAGATTTATCAATAACTGTTTTATTTCAAAATTTGCAGCTCTTTATATGAATATAGTCAATGTTTTTTTAAGCAATTTCGTATAATGACTTAGATAAAGTGCTCTAGTTTTTGTAAAAATTAAAATATCTCTTATCCTGAAGGTCACTTCAAACAGGAATAACAAAGTAACACATCAAAACTGAAAAATTGAGAATTTGTTCATAAAATCTTTGCACAGAGCGGGCCCCGTTTATGTAATTTTTCGTACATTTTTACTAGTTTTTTCCCATTTTAATAATAATAATTTTTTTTTCTTTTACCAATTTTAGGATTTTTTCCTTAAATCATACTAAATACATATAAAAATCACAAAAAGATCTCCATATCTCCTTTTTTTCAAAAAAAAGTTGTCGCAAGTAGTCGGATACCTTAAAATAAAAATCACACATTTAATTGAAACAAGCATTAAAAGGACTATAGTATTACTTAACGTTCCGTTACCTCGTGAATTCATAGTTATAAACAACAAAGAAAACGAGGATAAAAATTAATAGTATCATAAAATCCTCTCATCTGTAGTAATATCGGTAAAGAATTGTACAACTTTGTCAACTCGTTATTTTATTTTTATAAATGAGTAATTCTTAGCTCTGACTATCAATAATAATAACTGCTTTTTTTCTGAATGTATTTGTTAGGAGATAATTTATGGAATCCTATCTTTGTTATTTTTTGTTATTACTCAAGTCTATAAAGGAAAACACAGGTCCATATAAAAGCCATAATAATTCAAGGAAAAGTGAAAGAAAATCATCTAAGAGAGATAATCATCTTAATTATCAAAGAAATAAACGTGATTTATATAACTGTTTTATATGATTGTGATCTTTTTAACAACAGTGTTTTATTTTTATAAATATCAGCGAGATTTCAAGATATTTTTAGCTATTCTTTATAAATTGCTGTTACGTTTTAAAGTAGGGAAACTTGTGAAAATAGCTTTTCCTTTCAAATTCTTATCAGCAGCATTGATTTAAAATTGAAATGAATAAATTCTAATAAATTGTGACAAATATAGAATCTTCTTAATTAATTCCGTGGCCTCACTGTAGTGGAGTGGTATAGATATCGGATTGTGGCTAGCCTTGTCACGAGTTCGAGCCCCGTACCACTAAAGACCCGCCGTGTAGGGCAGCGATGCATGCTAAATCTGTCGAGAGCTCAAATGTTCTCACGTAGGTGTGGTGTGGTAGTTAGGAGAGGGGGGCTGCCAGCTCAGGTGTCATCCACGTCACTTGACGATGGTTCAAAATTACGTGGTCCGTCGCCAAAAGCCCTCAAGTAGTTGAACAGTGTGACGTTAATATTCACTTGAAATTAATTGCAATAAGCAATTTCAAAATAAATTCTTAATGAGCATAATTTAAGAAGAGTGTGTGAGGAAGCATCATGAATTTTTCGTGGTGTATTTTTTCAATTCCTACTATTAGTCCACTCTCTCTCTATATGTATTTATTCATAAATATATATCTAGTTCAAATTTTCGATCATTAATGAAATACTTTCTATTCATCCACTCAAGTTCAAGTACATTTTTTTAAACTTGCAGAGTATGACATTTGATGTTAATGCAATTTTTTGAAATATTGATT
This sequence comes from Trichonephila clavipes, assembly GCA_019973935.1. NCBI lineage: Eukaryota > Metazoa > Arthropoda > Arachnida > Araneae > Nephilidae > Trichonephila > Trichonephila clavipes. The sequence continues at coordinate 158,729 of BMAU01015965.1, forward strand.
AATTAATTTTAGTTTTACATGGGAGAAAAAAATTAAATTGGTTCAGAATAAAGGCAATATGGATGGGGCGACAGTATACATTGATTATAGCAAGGAAATTCGGTTTCTATTTTGTTACTTAATATTGTGATTCTGTCAGATAAAACACATATTTTTTATGTTCATTTTTAAATTAAAAGTAACTGGAATAAAAATTTTCTTTGTTGACATAAGAAGGAACTGATTTAATTTCTTTTTACATTACTTGTTATCATCACGTTCGTTGTAGAAGGTACTATTCAAAATTCGTTGATGTACGAGTGCTATAACATTTCAAAGAAAAGCTTTCTTTAACCATTGAAAACAGTAATAATTTTTTCAGTGAAGTATTGGTATTCTTAGCTGCTTTGAACTGGTTAAATTATGATTATGCAAATCGCGAGGAGCATGCTGTTAAAGTCATGGAATGTGTACGGTTCAGTACAATGACTATGGATGAAATCGTTGCCTGCTACCATCCGCCGTTCCTACCGCAATTGCTCGACAAGACAGAAATAGTGATGCATCTCTTCAGAGCAACATGGTAAGAGTTTTGATACTTATTGAATTACATTAACGTCAGAGTTTTGAGTTTGATTCTAACCGATATTAGAAGATTGGATAAATACCTGTCTTCTTAAACTTTTATTTGGTATTTTAGATGTAGACTGAGCATTTTTTTCCTTTTGTAAAAAAGCACATCGGATATTTAATTGTAAACTGCTGCTTGTAAAAAATGCAACACCATGAAGGAATCATCAGAATTAAATGAAATTTAATGCATAGACGACTTGTATTAGTATAAATAGAAGACGAAATTTTTAAAGCAAAAAAAAAAAAAAAAAAAAAAACTATTAAGTGTCCGAAAATAATATTTGGTGAAGTCACCACGCGCTGCTATACAACGTGGCATGAGCAGACGCAGCCGTCGATGGTTTGCCATGAGGGGGATCCTGTATAAATGTACCCTTGCACGCAATTCACGGTGCAGCAGACGTCGACGAATTGACGAAGCTGACATTAGTACACCTGTAGCAATAGACCAACGTGCTACCAACTGCCTGGAGGAAGCTGTAAGGTCATTCACCGCCATGTGGAGCAGGTGTCGATCATCGCGCGCTAACTTTACCTTTTGCAGTTCACTGCCAGTTTTTTAAATTGTTCGGTTCTCGTCGGTCCACTGCTTCCAAACCCGCATCACTCTATGTAACTGTTCCGCAGCACACGAGCTCCTATTGTGCGATAGGAAAATCCTCCTTCTCGAAGGCCGATAATGCTCCCCCGTTAATACTCTGTAAGTTGTTGGAATTTCTCCTTATTTCGTCGTGGAGGCATACTTAGGTCTCACTAAACGTTCGTCACTAACAAATAATCATTTAATATTTTCAACGTCCCGCTACAGCCCTCTATTTATAGACTTTAAGCATCAGTTCAGAGGACGCTGCGCATGCTACGCATGCGTGGTAGCTCTAAAACTTTACTGTTTTACGTAACATCCTACAATTGATATTTGCTGCAAAGTTCATTTAATTCTGATGATTCTTTCATGTTGTTGCATTTTTTTACAAACAGCGGTGTATACGCTACGTGACACTGAAAAGTCCCCACCAAGAAATAGTGCCTAGAAAAACATGCAGATTTCAGAATAGGTGAACTGCACTGAGTAATAAGAATTTAATCATTAAACCTTTGAAACAAAGTATAAAGAGCTTTCTTTAAAATGTAAGTGATGAGAAATTCCCAGCTATCCGTCATATATTTAGAATATAACAATAATAACCCGCAGAATGGACAATATCCTTGTCATTATTTTTTCCAAGGAAACTATTGGGGAATTTTTTTCTTAACTCAGTGGACACATGAAATTCCAGACCATCTCAAAAAGAGGTAGTTCCACAGAAAACAGATAATTTTACATAGGATATAGAGCTTAGACTGAGGGAAGTGTTGGTTCATACATCAGATCTACGCTGATACCTACCAAGATGCTCCCATGGTGCACCGACTATGGCAAAAATAGTTGGGGCACAGAAAAATTGCAAATTTGATAGATGCTGGTGTGGTCAGAGCGATATCAACACGTGGGGATGGAAGGATGCATCGACAAGGGGTTAGGGCCACTTGTCGAAGTTGTGCCACAACCACTGTTACCACGATTTTGAATCATGTGCAGGATGTCCTAGATGTTCCCATGATTATGTTGTCCTCATGTATCAGGGGGCATTCCAACATGATAGCGGGTGCATCTCGGCCACATCTATGGAACTACTCCCGGCGCAACAACACGATATTATGGTTACAAACCTTCTTTTGTGTACGACAGCAGGTCTCTTCCGATTTGTATTCTGATCACAATGATAGTGCAATGATATCTGGATGATAATCTTAGACCGATAACACTCCCTTCCTTCGAGGATACCTAATGCCCTATAACAGTAAAATAACACTAGACTGCACACTGAAATCAACGCATCAGACAACGTACTGTGAAATATCTACTCATGTTTCTCTGGCCACCATTTTCCTCTGATCTCTCACCAATCAAGTACGTCTAGTACCTGATACAACGCTGCTTGCATCTCTGATTATTGCCACTTTCAGAAAATAAACAGTGGTAAATGGTTGACAGGAAACGGATGAATAGCTTTCTCTGAGCGTCCGGTACCCTCATCAACTCAGTGCCTAGGCATGCATTGTCTTCCGGAATGATCCTACAATCTACTGAGATGCCGTTTTTCTCGAAAAATGTATCTTTTAAAATAAACATCACTTATTGTTCGTTGCTTACCCCCTCTATTTTCTGAATTTCTTCTCTTTTTGTTGAATCGTCCTTGGTGTTATATTTCCGGTGTTAAGTAATGTACATTGAATTCAGTATTAAATAATCTTCAAATTATTGATTGTTTCTTATTCGTTGTCCTTAATTGGAATTTATAGTCTTTGATGTTACTTGTTGTTTCCTGAATAGCTTTTTATTAATATTTAGTTACATAACAGCAAAGTTTCTGGGACAACAAGCATGGTTTAAGCATTTTGGAGGGCAAAAGAGAAATTTGGTGTTTGAAAATCTTCCTTTCGAGCTATGGGTAAGTCGACTGAATTTGTTTATTCATTTAATTTAAATCATGGGTTGATTTTAATAAATAACTTTGCTAAAAAGTTCATTCTATATAATTAATTTGACTCAACAGTTATTTAAGTTTGACTAAAACTACTAAATTTTTCCATACATTTTGATTATTGTGACTCAGTTGCTCGCTATATTTTTAATTTGGTTTAAATGATAGTTATTTATGAATTATATTGTGGGTTTCTATTAATTATAATTACACTTAGCATCGAAGCTTTAAATTGAATGTGAAAATACTTGCTCATTAATATTTTATAAATTCTTTATTTTAAATAATTTGAAAAAAACTGGATGAAAGCTAAAAAAGTTTTTTTAAAAAACACCTTTTGATCTTTATAATTAAAATGATGTTGAAATTATACTAATGATCCTTTTTTCACTTTTTTTTTTGTTCTCAGTTTCATGTCTTAGAAATTACTTTTATTAGTGCATAAAAATAATACAAATTTCTTAATCGGGATAAATATATATATATATATATTAAGTTTGTAAAAAATTCCAAACCACAATAACTTTTAATTATTTCCTTTACTTCTACCTCAAAAAAAATTTACTAAAATCAATCTTGAAAACTGCTTGAATTTTTAATTTCTGGCACGAATACAAGAGTTACATGAGCGAGAAATATGGACCTGACAACATTCAGAAGGCTGCTGCACATTTTTAAGACACGGAAGCAGGAAATCTCTCCTGTTGTCAGACCGATTTCGTGCAATGAACATAATTACTTGTAAAGAATGTTGAGCTGACATAAACTTTTGAAACTTTCCCGGTTCTTTAAAAGTTGCCATGATTTTCTCTCATATAAATCATTCGAGATTCTTAAGCTTACCTCTGGAAAAAATAGACAACTTTAAAATTCGCATGTTTTTAGGTTTTGTATTAATGTAAAATGGGATTTCTAAGTTTAACTATTCAAAATAATTAAGCAAAAATTGTTTTAAAGGAGTTATTTTCTTTTAATTAATGGCGTTTTTATTTACCTTGTTGCTCGGTATTATAATTTTTGCATATTGCAAAAATATTCAACACGTTTTAATACTTTTAATTTTGCCAAACAGTTTTCTTCTTTCTAATTTTATTCTCTAAAAAGGTTTTTTAAGGTATTTGTTTCGTTTATAAATAATCTAAGCTGAAAAAGTGCATTAATAAAATGTTTGATGTAATTTAAGCAAAAAAAGAGGCTTTTTAATAAAATGTTTTATGTAATTTAAATTAAAAAAGAGGCTTTTTAATAAAATGTTTTATGTAATTTAAATTAAAAAAGAGCTTTAATAAAAATACGCAAGACTAGCAAGGAGAAATTTAGAAACCATTAAAAAAAAGACCAAGAACAATTTTTTAAATCATTGCATTTCTGTGATGAAATTTTCACATATGCATATTTAATTTAAGTCAAAAATTATTACTAGTTTCAGCATTAAGTTTTAGATCTACGATTATTTTGAGAAAAATAATTATTTTACCAGTATTTTAATCAGCTTTTTCTTAAACTTGATGAAAAATACTGTATAAAGTTAAATATTGTTCTAAAAATCAAATGCAAACATTTCGGTAATGTTTTCTTGAAAATATGAATATATATATATATATGCCCCATCACTTTTTTTCTCTCTCTTTTACATTTCTCTTTTCCATTTTACAGCACCAGAAATGTCCTCCTACCATTTCCAATGTAGATTTGGCATTGAATTGGCACAAACCAACGGAACTTGACCAAGCATCAAGCAGACTTGAAATTGTTAAATTAGATAGTAGCGTTGGCCACTCCCCCAATGGCTACAATACTGATATAGAACGAATGAAATTGGAGCATGAAAATGGAGTCCATCATCAAGATCCTTTTCCACGAGAAAGTAATAAGCTAGATAAATGCAATCTTTACAACTATTATTTGTATATCTAGTTGTATTTTAAAGTTTTCTAAAAATCTATTCCTAATTTGCTAACTCAGAATACTTACAATGTGTTATTTATTACACAATAAGATGTTAAATTTTTACACAATATATCCACGTAGACTTTTAGTAAGACTTTCATAAGCTATGAAGAAGGTTTCAAAAAATTTATGGTTCATTTGAAATTTTGTTCTCTCATCAAAATGGAACAAACTCACATTTTCGTTTCTCATGTGTTCGTTGGTTTAGTCGAAATAAAGTTGTTTAATTTAGTTATTTCTGGAATTGTCCTAAAAAATGTGGATGAATGTGACTAAATGCATGCATTACAAAAAAATGTCATATTATACATAATTCTGTATATTAAAGCCTATATATAATTAATTACAGCAGGAAAACTGAATAAAAAAAAACAGTAGACTGTGAATCTGAACCAAGTTTTCAAAATGGTTTACATTAGTAAAATTTTTACATTAATTAAAAAATATTGTAATTTTAGTTATTTATCTTCATAATACTCTTCGTAGTAAAATTTGGTCTTAACAATAAAATGCTTTAGAAAAAATAGTCTGAGACCTCGAAGAGACATAGACAAAAGCAGTTGTCCTTTTTTTGTACAAATTTCATCTATACTGACTTCATTGTTTAATAACGGTATATTTCCGAATATAAGTAGATCCGTGTATATAAGCCGAAAAGGCTGGGTTTTTTTGTTCAAAAATTTTCTCAAAATTTGAAATTTGTATATTAATCGAATAGGAAAAAAATCCCGCAGTTTTCCAACATACAGCTATGAGGGGGAAATGTTGTTAAACGTACGGAATATTTTCCAATAATTTTATTTTTTGGTAATTTTATCTGAAGCTAAGACATTTATTTTTGATTCACTTGTTATCTTGTTACTTGTTATCTTGTGTTAATCATATTTTTTGCGCAATTTTTTTATTTGGAAAGTGAACCGGAAGTTTAATTCGTATATGGCACGTTATCGTTGACTTATGGTTCATACTCTGGAGGAAAAACTCGCTACATGATAATTATATGCATTCAAACAACCAACGAGTAAATGTGAATTCACGAACTATCCAGAAAATTAGAATCAAACACTGAATTTGAAGGATTTATGTGACACACTATTTTCTTTTTAAAAAAATGCTCCGTTCAAAATACTTACAAAAATTAAAAGATTAAAATCACTTATGCATAGTTACCAGAAAAAGTTTTTAAAATAAACCCTTTTTCTTACATAACATTTTTTTCCCGAGGTTAGAGGTTCTGAAAAAAGCCGAATTCCTTACTTATAACTTTAAAAAGTTCCAAAAATTTCGGACTCATTCTCAGAAATATACGTTAATAATAAACGCGTTGCGGTTATTGGTGTTTTGGGTTTAGAGTACAGATCAGCCATAATCAGTTCATATTCCAATTTATTGTTTCTCTAACTTAAATCGACAACTCAGGGAAGGAAATGTATACCACTACTAAGTATAGAAGCAATCACATGGCAAAAAGGATGCTAAATAATTGAGTATAATTTAATTCACTTACTCTTGGAACACTTTAGACGTCTACGGTATAATCCACCGTAATTCTGTTATTAGTTGTAAGATGTTATTAAGGTCGTTATTATTAATCTCTATCTTATGACTACTAAATCGTCAATTAGCAATATTTGATCATCCAGAAATTACTCGTCGACTAACTTTCGACTAGCTCTCAATTACTCTCAACTAACTTCGCGTACCTAAAAGTCAATGCTTAAATAGAACCATTCATTTGAATAAATCGAGCCTTCTTTGGAAGAAAGTTTTCGATAGAATTATAAAGAAATAAATTTACCCCAAGAGGATTAGAGACAGGCTCGCAGATAGACCCGATACACGGTGCATTAAGAGAAATACTCTAAATCAGGGGTACTCAACGTTTTTTCTGCTCGGCCGCATACATATGCCAGCTATTTCATGCGGGCCGCAACATGAGGATAAATGGGGGGTGCTTTAAGAACAAAATGACATTGGAAATTTAAAATGTGGAAAGTTTATCAAAATAATATAACTCCTGTTTTGCTTTTTTTAATTATTATTTTTTACATATTTTTTTATTTTTGTCACTAACACTAAATTAGAAGCATTTAAGAAACACTCCTTCACAATTTCTAAATCAATAAATGGTTTCATATGATTATCAATAATATAACAAACTTCGTAGGATATGTCTTTGTTACCGTTGTGATATTACCACCGACAAAACACTTTGTTGCTGTTGCAAGGATTATTCAAGAAAGTCTATTTATCGCCTCTTGAAAGAGATCTTCGAGGAAAAGTGTCATTGAACGATTCCTGTTTATTGGTGTTTTTTAAATGCAGCACTTTCGTGACATACCAAACAATTACTGATCCATGTTTGTTTTTCACTACAAAATAGTCAACCGTCCCATCGTCTTGAAACGATATATTTTCTTCGAATGTTTTTCGCTTGCAAGATATGAAAGGCAGTTAAAAATGAGCTCCACCCATAAAATGGTTGCTACTCCACTGTTGTCTGTTATCACTAATCGTAACCGTTCCAAATAGAAAAAGAATATCAATTCGTACCCGTATGATACCGACAGCAAAAAGCAAAACTGATAGACTCGATTTCTTGACAGAGAATTTCCCGTCAAATATTTAATGCAATGTTCTTAAATAAGTGAATTTTCTCAGAGCAATGGGCTATGACCGGACCACTTAAAAAGTGTCGGTGGGCCGCAAGTTGAGTATCACTGCTGTAAATGTTACATTTATTTTTAAGCTTTATGGAATAGTTTTTGCGCATTATCCAACTTAAGATTAAATAACTCCTAATATATTGTTCCAGATGAATAAAGTGCGAATAATAAGCAAAAGACATATAAACAAAAACCCACCAAAACGCAAAAAATAATAATGATAAAACTCTCATTTACTTGACATCGAAATTTTCAATGGGACAGTTTAATCTTCTTTAAGATTGACGATTTGCAAAATCATTATTATGGACTTCTGAAATTGATGTTCAAAGTTATTATGAACTAAATAGAAATGTTATTTTTTATATTTGGGTTGAAAAACTGTTAAAAAAATACAGTACTGTGCATGTTATCCTAATTATGGAAAAATAAAGCACCTGATATAATGTGTGTGCATTTTCATTGAAACATTTCATTATTTTAACAGATTTTGTAACAGAGGGCTATTTCTGAAATTTATCCCTCTAGTTTTTTTTTGTTTGTTTTGTTTTATTTTGTTTAAAAAGCAGTTAAATTAATACTTTTAAACTAAAAAATCAGTAAAAAAGGCCAAATGCTTTTTTTTCTATTCTCCAGACATGTACAGTTCTTAATTTGTTTGGTTCTAAAGTTAAAGTCAAGCCTCCCAAATATATTTAGCACAATTTTTTTAAAAATATATCGTAAGTAATTGATATTAGTTTTTAAATTGAACTGATTTATTCGGTTGATTACGATGAAAGCAACGTAGAACTGTATACCAGTTATTATTAAGAACATAAACGCAAATACTGAAGGGAAAATTTCGAGCTTTTTGTCTTTTCACAGGTTTTCAATACTTCGGGAGCATGCAACAACAGCAGCATCCTTTCCAGAAACTTCCCGATGCGAATCCAAAAACTCAATGCTACTCGACAACTAATTTAACCGTAGCTGTACAAAAGGTGTTCCAGGAATGCGCCCAAACTTCAGAAAATGCTGTCAACATAGCTGAAGTTGTGAAAAAAGTTCTCGAAGAAATCAATTCTGATGAGTGGAAGGGAAAAAATGTAGCCGATAAAGTTTTGGATACCCAGGATAAAGCAGAATCAACTGAAGTAGGAAATGTTTCTATAAACTCACCAAAAAGCTACTTATAAGAAGAAAAGAATTTCAAACCTTAACAAATATATGTTTAACTTTTTACTTTCATTGAATTAAGAAATAATTGAAACTGAGTAAAAAGTGTTTTAGGAAAAATCGATAATAACTATATTAGTCTATATATAAATTTATTTTTCTGACTAAAATTACACAGTATGACCCAAACTTTGAACACTTTTTACCATTAATAAATAATCATATTAAACGTGACTCAAAAGTTCATTAACATGCGAATATCCAATAATTAAAGGAATAATGTAGTTAGAGTGGTAAAAATTGACAAACATACTTAAAATGACATAGGGTTTTCTTGAAGCCAAAATAGTACCAAAAATGGCAACAGATGGCGCTTCTGATGATAACAAAAGCAATAATTAGCATAACAATTAGAATAGTAGGTATAATACAATGCGGTTTCTGTATGTCAACATACTTAAAAGATAATTATTATTGGTGAAGTATATTTCCTATCTGAAAAAAATGTTCCAGATGTAAGTTATTTTTTTAGCATTAATCAAAAAACACTTTAGTAAGTATTCTTTGATAAAAAAAAAAGGCTAAATGCTGCATACAGTTTATCCTCAACGACCGATAAAAAGAAAAACCATATTAATGAAGAATACTAGTTAATAATTATGGTCTTGTTAATCAGAGAGAGGAGAGTCAACAATATATCTATTTGTTGTAAATACATGTCAATATAATCTATTTGATTATATTAACTTGATGTGAATTAATGTGATTGATTTTTTTTCATTTAGTAAATTTGTACTTAGGGGATATATAGCATTGAAAATTGTTTATCAGAATATTTTTTAAAAAATGTATGAAATCTGAGTTTAAAAAGAAGCTATATATAAAAAAATATCTTAAGTCAATTCCTACTTGGATCAATAAAGAAAATTTTATTTTAGTTACTTTTTATCAAATAATTACAATTAATATAAATATGTATATACATTTGACAGAATCGCAGCATTAAGTGGCAATTAATTTTTATCAATTATTATTAAAGTATCATATTTTCATCTAAAACAATCGTGTATCGTAAAATTTCAGTTCAAATGAATGCTTTAAAATGTGAGGGGAAAAAATCTTTTAAAGTTTAGACCCAAGTCGCTAAAAATGAAGCCAATGGGATTGTATCTGTAATTCTTTAAATAATTAGTTTGATTCAATTAATTTTAATTAAATATAATTAAATTATCGTATTGTGACCCAAACAATCGTGTATAGAAAATTTCAGTTCAAATGAGTGCCTTAAAATATGAGAAAAAAACGTTTTCAAGATTTGACATAAGTTGCCAAAATGGTCACTAAGTCGCCAAAAATAATGCCAACGTGGCTGTATCTATAATTCCTTGAATAATTAGTTTTAATCAATTAATTTTTATTAATTATAACTAAAAACTACCGTATTGCCATCTAAAATAATCGTGTATATAAAATTTCAGCTCAAATGAGCGCTTCAAAATGTATTTTATCAGCGATTGAAAATTTGAATAAGATATACGGAGATCGTGAACTAAAATTGTAGGAATTAAAAATTTATTTTAGCTTCCTATTCTAATTAAATTCAATGTAGTTATATGTCACTCATAAAAGGTATGGGAGGTAAAAAATAACACATTTGGTTTCTTCAAAGAATTTTCTTGATAACTGTCGTATATAGCACTTATTTTCGAATGTCTTATTTATCCTAAAATGAGGGTGAATTTTTCTGCTTCTTTTTTCAATAAATTGTCATATTTAAACTATGAAATCTAAATAAAAAATATGTGCATAATTCAAGTTTTCATTTCCCAACAGGAGAAGAAAGAAAGAAATGAATCAAATTCGGGGCCATCACGTCAGACATTACCTTTTAAAGCTCGAAGCTCTCCCGATCATATAGGAGGACAAACATTCCAAAATAAAAAGAGTCCTGACACGCAAAAACCTAATTTACAAGACAGTAAGAACAATATACCCCTTAACTCAAGTTCCGAGAAAAATAGTTTATATAAAGAAAAGAAAAATTCTCATCAAGAGGAAGAACCATTTGAATTAATTATTCCCCACACAACATCATCAAGAGAGTTCAAAGACCCATATGCGGATTCGGTAACCAAATCTAGGACGGATTCTCCAGACGAAAAGCAGTATCAATTCCCAATAGTGAATAGGTCTCGTAACTCGTCAAGAAATCTTCGGGATAAATCTGTACAAAAATTTCTTAGTTCTAAGCAACCGTTATATGCTAAAGGTCCACAGATAAGTGAACGATTGCCAAGTAAAGCCATCTTGACGAGCGATTCTTCAATCGATATCCATAAAAAAGTAAGTCTATGGCATCTTTAAGTGTCTGGAGAAATATCTATAGATTTTTATGTTGTTTGGTGCGGAAAAAATAATCTCGTCTCTATACTTGCTGTAATAAAAAGTTATGTTTTATACACCCAATTAATTAATTGATCATTTGAAAGGAATCTTGCTTATTAAAACAATGGTTCTTAATACTAATGAAATTTGTTATTATTTTTAATTGTTTCACTTTTATAAGCAGGATTTTATTTAGTTTCTACGGTTCTAATTCTTTCAGAGCATTTGTATTAGTTCCAAAATTATAAATGTAAATATGCAACGAACTGAAATGAAGTAAACAGTATTTATAAGTATAAATTGCAGCACTTCAATAAAACTCGATAGTTTACAATAGGAAGTTTTTTACGATATCTACTTTTTTCTAAATAAAAGAACTATAAAGAATATTCTAAACACAAAAGCATATTTTAAAAAAAATCAAAAAATTACCAACAAAATCCTACAAAAGTGATCGAACTCTTAAAAAAACTGCTACAAAACAAGAATTAATGTAATATTTTGTAACTTCAGATTTTGTGAATAATTTGCACTAGTACCTAATAAGAAATCTTCGAGCATCCACCACAACTTTTTAAACGCCTGAATTTAGATTTTGCTCGTTTTTTCCACGATTTTTGTATCGTTGCTCTTCCCTCTCATTCGGTGATCAATATTTTTAGTTTGCTTTTAGTTTAAATGACAATTTGTCCTACCAATAAAAAAAATTTCAGTTCTCTCCAAATATATTCAATTTAGTTTTAATTCGATTATTAACGTGTGCTTCTGGAATTTCCGGACGGTCATAGGGAAGTTGGATGTGGATGTTCACACAACGATTGATTTGCCACCAATAAATACCAAATTACTTATTTCTAATGCTGAACTTTACTCCAACCTCCTTCTTTCCCGATACCAAATAAGTTCTTTGGATTATAAGTTCCTAGTTTTTTCTATCCGTATTTTTACATTTAGAATCAAAACTGTTAAAAGTGCTCTTTTCAGCAAGCAACACTGGATTTCAGTAAGACATTAGTTTATGCATCATCGATTTGGTTAAGAAAAGCCTTAGTTATCTATTCTCTGGACTGAAAACCGTTTTTCTGAGAAATGTCCTTGAATGACCTTGAATGCTAGTTGAACAGAGTTTTAAATGAATTTTGAAAGGAGAAAATCGTTGTTAGAATTCTGTAGAAATTTTTATTGAACTTAAATGTGAATTATATTCACACACGCAACCTTGTAACAATAAACTTATAATCGCATCGAGTTAGCTTTCTTATTTTCGATTAAGTTTTATTCATCAAAGCAACTTTTCACACAGTAAACAATCGAATGAAATAAATTTACAAACTTAGCAATATTTTAAAGTCAGTGATTTGCCCTACATATGTGAAAAATAATCAATTTCCGAACTTTGATATTCCTTACGATTGCCAGCCATTTATGATATTACAGATATTAATTTTGAGTAATAAATCCAAACAGAAGTAAGCCAAATGGTTATTTCAATCGTCATAATATGAAACAAAATGAAAAATGACACACAATATTGGGTGTTACTGACGAATTGTGTTCGGTCATTTTTATGATGCTCTCTTTAGCTTTTTTAGTTTGCATTTACTTTTCTTGAAAAAAACCAATACTTTAAAACAAAATATATTGGGTTTTTAGTATTTAGAATTTATGAAGTAAATTAAATGAAAAAATATTATACTTTTAAGTTCGAATTAAATTGCAGTCACGGGGTTTTTCCTATACATTTCTGAAGTATAAAATAATTTTCATAGTCATTGTAAATATGTTTTTGAAAGGAATCAAGAAAGATTTTTTTTTAAAAAAATTTCTGTCGTCCTTAAAAAGGATTATTATTTATGTAACTCTCTTGCATGGATTTTTAATTTTGATTACGATGACTTTAGATTCAGAATAAATTCTGATTTAACTAACTTGAAAAATCCTTCTATTTTTTTGTATGAAACTTACTAAAATTTGAAATTTACTGTCAGTTTCAACTCTCAAGAGGAGAATTTGAAGAATTTATCTAGTTTAATAAAATAACAATATTTTAATGGGTTTTATGCGTGTTGAATTTTTCAGTGAGCTCTAGAACTGTTCGTTTTTGATTTAATTTAAGTTTACACTACGTCGTCAAATAATACCTTGTTTTAACGACGAATTCCTTCCAAGCTCTCCCCCTTTATGAACCTCCAGACTTATCGAACTTTTTAGGTAAACATTGAAACTATTTATATTCTTTAAAATAATAAATGCGAGGAATAGATACAATCACATTAACTATTTAGCTAATATTTTCAGTGGTGTTCTTGACTATTTTACAAAGAAAAATGATAAATATTTGTTTTTTTTAAAAATTCATCAGCAAAAGAAAGGGTTTTCAAAATTAGGGTTTTAGCTCAATACGACGTACTCAAATTAAAATTTTAATGAAAAAGAAGATATATTGTTTTCCACCTATAGGTTTTGAACACGAGATTCAACACGAGATTCGTAAACTTTCAATCTTTACTCTAATTTTATCTCGCTAGAATTGTTCAATAAGTACAGTAGAACGTCGTTTATCCGAATCAATTGGGACCATACACCGTTCGGATACGCGATTGTTTGGATAACCGACAACCGAATGCGATCCATGCAGTATATGAAACCGGACACTGAATATTAAAAATCATCACATGCGGAAAACGGGCTTGAAGACGAAGCAAAATGTCGCAATTTTACCTTTAGGGTGGAAAATAATCCACTTATTTTTCGCTGTACCATTCATTGTACACCTTCGTTTTTTCGCTGCAAGGTCTCTGAAAAAACTGGTTCAAATATTTGACGCTCCGGATAATTAACATTCGGATAAACGACGTTCTACTGTATAAAATTACAGAATTTGACACTCAATACAAATTCTTTTAGGTTCTGCGAGCTCTTTGGGTTCACAGACTACAGTTTTAGAAATTCAGTATTGTGTACTAGGCAAATAAACCGTTCTCCAATTTGATCTAAAAGACTTAATATTCCTGGTAAAAAACGAATTCGAGTTTTTCTTTGGCTGTTTTTATTACTTTCTATTAATCATTTACATTTATTATTAGTTTTTTTCACATGAATTCAAACTTTCTATTCGAAATGACTTAGAACTTATGAAACCTCATTAATCATTTGAGACATTAATTGCTAATTAATTATGTTTTCTAGGAAGATCGTTCCTCCAGTGTGATGCTAACACCGGAGATTGAAACTAAATCCAAAAAGCCAAAACCATCTATTCTCGTAATCGGCGGAATGAATCCCAGAAATATACAAACAGGAACGGGTGAGAAGAATATTTTACTTCGTAAAATTATATAGAATTTTTTGCCGCTCAATTTCCAACGTTTCCTGGATACAGTTCGAGGAATAGTTAGATTGTAAAATTCCATTCAATGTATTTTTAGGATTCTTTTGCCAGCGATAATACTTTCCAAGAACTTTAACTCTAAGCAGAATTTGAGTGTTTATCAACTAATTAATTAGATGCCTTTTGCGAGGAATAGGTCCAGTAAATTGCTTTGCTATGTCTATGTAGTTTCAATCGTTATGTTACATAGTTTTATTATATATATATATATATATATATATATATGTGTGTGTGTGCGTGTGTGTGCGTGTGTGTGTGTGTGTGTGTGTGGCGCGCGCGCGCGCGTGTGTGTGTGCGTGTGTGTGTGTGTGTGTGTGTGTGTGTGTGTGTGTGTGTGTGTGTGTGTGTGTGTGTGTGTGTGTGTGTGTGTGTGTGTGTGTGTGTGTGTGTGTGTGTGTGTGTATGTGTGTGTAATAACTTCAATTAATATTTGCTTGAAATTCGAAATTTATTTATTTATAATATCTGCATCATAATTCCGAATATCCCATTTAGAAAACTTAAGTCTTATTTCATCTCACACTAAAGCAGTGATTCTCAAACTTTCAATACTGGCGCCCCCCTTTTCGATCACAATTTTTTCGCGCCCCCCTTATATATTAATAATGTACTGAATGTAATAATAATGCACTTTGACGCTAAAGTTACAATAGGCGATCTTAATTATAAACCATACAAATTAGTAACATAAGAATTAAAAATTTTGTATACTACTTTTAAGCAAAATAAAATAAATAATAGGATAATTATTATGTTATTTTTCCTTTCTCTAATTTTTAAATTGAACATACTGCAAAATGCGGTAGCTGCTTAGAAGACAAAATATAGATATCTGCTAAATATAGAAAAAGAAAAGGGTCAATTTCTAATAATAAAAGCATTCCTTATAAAACTTTGCTTTCCAAGACAAGCTCATGGACGTCATTAATACTTATTAACCTTGTTCTTAATTTAGTATTAATTTATTAGTTATAAAATATTCTGTGCAGCACTGATACATTAAATGTATACCGGCTGAAGTGCCCGCTCTTTGCTCGAGTTCATTTATAAGAAAAATAAAACATTATTGATATAATAGCTGAATTGTAAGGGGAAGCAAAGCCAAGTGCTCGACAATGTTTACAAAAACGTAAAATGAATTTTTAAAATCCTTGCTCAAATTATAATTAGTTTTAAGCGAATTGTAATTTTAAGCCTCACAGAATTAGCATTTATAATTGATGTTAAACAGTAGCGCACACAGGAATTTTAAAGGGGGCGGGGTCGAAAGTTCACCAATCTTGTATCAGGTTCCTTTTGATTTTGTCGATTTTCGGGAACAAAACACAGTAAAAAACTAATTCTTGAATAAATAATTAGCATTAACTTATAAAATTAATCATTAATAACAAATACTTAACTAAATTTTGCGTACTATAAACTTAGAATTATAATCAATCGGAAAAAAACAAGGGCTTTGGGGGAGTCCGACCCCCCTTGTGTGCGCGTCACTGATGTTAAATAATGATCAATAGTATAAAATATCGATGAAGAATAATTGTATTATTTTTAATATTTAAAGCGAAAAGACTTCAACACGTTTTAGCCCGGGAGCAGACGCGCACTCGATACGGTCGGGGTTATTGAGTCACCTCAATCCTTTTTTTTATAATTATTTTATTGTACACGATACAAATCGTGATTCCAGTGAATAATTTAACTAAGAGAAAGTTTACTTACCTACTTTCAAGGACTTTTCAATTTTTCTTTGGAAATAAATACAGTTTTGCCAGAATTAACCATTTCGTAATCTGTGTGTCCCGCGCGACCAATTCCGGGTAAAAAGTATATTTATTATGATAATATGTAGGTTACTGCTAAAAAAATTGTGTGAAACGTTTTTCGTTATGATTTATACGTTGAGAATATTTATAAAAATATGTCTTGGCCAAGTAATCCTTCATGTGCTTGTGTGTGTGTGTGCTCTCCGTGGTTTTCCAAATATCATAAAACTTTTGCATGAAAAAAAGCGCAACAGAGAACACATAAGAGAGGGGCCATAACTAACTGTACCAATAATTTAGAAGGTCAAACAGATTACAGCTATAATGTGCAGTATTTCAAAAATAATGACAGTGATGAATTTTTTATGTTCCTAAAGTTTTTCGATTCTGGATCTGGGATCTGTTTTTTCTCTGAAAGAGTAGTATGTTAGGTTAAAAAAAGCGTAATAAAAAAATCTCTCATCACGGGATGACAGCAAATCAAATAAAAGTTTTTTTTATTTGGTTATAGGATCAAAGATTGATAATTAGGTATTGAAGAAGTTTTTATTTTTTTGATGGCTTAGTATCGCCTATAAATTATATCAGAGTAAAAGTGCATTTTTTATTATGTCTGAAAGTATTTTGTTTTAAATCATTCCAGTAAACTAATTATTTTTTAAATCTTTTATTTTCGATATGCTCGCGCCCCCCAGGGGGGCGCGCCCCACAGTTTGAGAAGCACTGCACTAAAGGATTAAAGAATCTATATTTTGAAGAATTTATCAATAATTCCTTCTTAAAATAATAAGACCATAAACTTTTGATTGATTTATCACAATGTCTAGAAAAAGAATACAATAACTTATACGTGCCTTGCTATAAGTAGTTGAAATATTTTTCTCTAAAATACTTAATTTTTAAAAATAACTTAAGTTTCCCATCACTTAAAAACGTAAATATATATTTTTCCCATTATATTTTCCTTGTATTTAAATTCAAAAAAAGGAATGAATCCTTGTTTTAATTGTCTGGCACTTAAGCATATAAAATGCTCAAAATTGCCAAAATATAAAATGATTTGATCAATGTCCTGATTTTTTAATTTTTCTACGACTACAAACCACAAAATGAATATGTCGCAGGAAAATGATGAAATTAGGACTTTTATCGAATCCCTAAGGGAGAGGGTCAATTCGCACAAGATATTAAAATAACGTCTCTTTGAGTCCATTTCCCTATGTAAGCAAGTGATTTCATCAAATCCTCGAACTGTTTTAGTGAAATGGTGAAATAAACAAGTCAGCTATTTTTTTTAAAGATATGGGGTTGATATTTAGGGGATCGATAGGAACACTAAAACTGTTTGGGGATTTGATCAAATCACTTACTTACATAAGGGAAATGGACTCAAAGAGACGTTACTTTATCTTCTTGCGTGAATTGATCATCTTCCTCAGGGATTCGATAAAAGTCCTAATTTCATCATTTTCCTGCGACAAATACATCTTTACACTAAATATATGATATTAGTGAAAACAGGAATCAAACTTTTATTTAACAAGAATTAATATATATTTCTTCTTTTTTTTTGTTTATATTCTTTTTTCCTTTCTTTCTTTATGTTAATTAATTTCACAAATATGAAAAAATAAGATGGCAGGTAGGAATTTTGACCGTTTATATAAAAAAACCCTTTTCATTATCATTTTTATTTCCAAATCAGCATTTAGAGAATATTTTCTTTCAGGATCCGACATTTTAAATTATAATTCTAAGAAGAACAAGTGGACTATGTACACACGTTGCCAGCTCCGAGGCATAATCACGCAGCTGCATTCTGGAATAACTGCGTCTATGTTATAGGTAAATGAGTGGTTTAATTTCAACAACCTTGAACTAGATCTCTATGCAGTTCTCTCCTAGGGAGGGAACCGTTGTATTCAAAATTAATGAACATGCCAAAGAGTGATTTATTTCAACATAAAATTCCTAGAAAGATTAATGGTCGAGCCTTTTAAAAGGCATTACCGTGAAATATTTTTATATAATTTAAAGTAGTTGTAAAATTTCAAGCATTAGAAACCGTACAAAAACATCCATATAAATTCTTTGGATATACTTCTATAGATAAACTTAAAGTGATATGTGATAGATCAGTGAAATAATTTAAATTGAAGCTTTGATGTAATAGATTTTACGATAATTAGAAATAAAATTTTTATATCAGTATATAAATTTAAGCAGAATCAAATAACAAGAACTCGTTTTTTAATCTGTTCATTATTTTAAAAAAGCGCGACAATATCAGAGACCAATATTTGTTATGCAAATGGGGACTTCTATTTCTTAAATTAAATATTCTAAACTCTCAAAACCAAGAGATATACTCGAAATTCATTTCATTTAAGCCTTTTTATTAAAGTGCTTTGTTCTCCATTCCTTTAAGTAATATTTTCATCAGATGTGAGACTTAAAACTCTTTTCAATATATTGAGTGAATAATATTTATGGATTATAAAATGTTTGAATATGCTATAAAAACTTGAAAGATACGCATGAATCATTCTCATGGGATGCTCAAGATGCAAATGAAATGGGAAAAGTTTATTTTTATTAATATGTTTATTGAACTTGTAGAGGATAGATACACAGCTTTGGAATAAAAAAAAGATGCACTGGCTCAAAAAATGTACGATCTTTGAGCCAAACTGGGACACTTTTAATTATTTTTGCAATTCGCATTCCATAGAGACTATTTGAAAGAAAAAATGAAAATGATAACCATTTTTCTGTTTACTGTGTATCCATAAAATTCTTCATCTTTCACCCTATTTTCTCAAATTTAATATGCTTAATATCACGCTGAAACTATACGGGTTGCCCAAATGAAAAGTGGACAATTTGAATAAAAAGAATACCTTTATTGGAAATCAAAGTAAATCACAATGGGTGATGTAACACAGGTCCTATCGTTTCGACAGTAGGGCCTAAGGCCTCGCTGTAGTTAGGTTGTGGTTGATTCTCGAGGAAGTCCTGCATAGCTTCCTTTATCTCATCGTCTGAATGGAAACGTAAGGCTCTCTCAAGTGGAAAAAGTGGGAAAGGTTTCAGGAAGACAGATCCGGGTTATACGGCGGGTGTTCCAAAAATTTTCAACTGAATTTTTGTTAACGTTCTTCTGGGTTTCACGGGAGACACATTTGGGCCAGCATTGTCATGGATATTTGATATCGTTTGCCACTCTTCACAAAAACTTTTTAATTGTTCGAACTAAGCAGTGCTTGCCATACACTACTCTCATTCACTGATAGATGCCCGCATCCAGCTCACCTTCTGCTTTCAGAAACCATACTACCGTGCATTGTTGCTATATGGACGCATCTATGAATAGCATGACTTTACTTTTGTGTATTTCCTATACAACGAACAGGTTTCCTTATTGCACGTCGTATGCGGTATACACTTCCTACCACCCTTCATATCCATGCTCGGCATTGGTATAACGTACACCTCCGTATCGTGGGAGGGGGGAGGGTCGCGTGTTCAAAGTATCAGTCCTTTTTTATATTTTCAGTTTTAAATATTTATTATAACGACACGTAATGACAAGCAAACAATTAAATATAAATTAAAAATTAATATTTTGTGGGTAGACACACCCACCGATTTCGGGGCTCCGTTATCGGCCAAAGTTGTATACAGACTGGCTTGAATTCTCCATTGGTTGGGGAAGATTCCCACATATTTCCCTTTAAGGATTACTGAGATGCAAACCGCCACTGGGGGGCAGGGTTCTATGAGGTCTACAGCTTGACTTTGCAGGAGGGCCCAAATGTTTTCCGTTACGCCACTGATGTTCGGTGATGCTGCTATACCTGCATTCCTTTTGACACAATCGCACGTGTCAACTATTCATTTGAGCAACCCTTACATTAAAAAAACATTTATAGAACGTGAAATATTTCAAATTTTATGTCTTTAGGAAATATAAATACCGCGGCCTGTAGAAAGAGTGTACTGTTGACCACTAGTCACTGATGCGGTCCAAATGGAAAGTTCAGTGTTAATCACTGGTGACTGACATGGCCTCTCTAAACATGTTAAATATTTCCACATGATTTTTTTTTCAAATTTTCTTGCTGGATTTTTGATAAATATGCCTGTTTCAAACTCCTTTTCTAATTTATTGATTGTCCTTACAAAGTTAACTGTGTTTCTTATTGTTCACATTCATTATTTACAAACTTTAATTTAGATTAATTTTAACACAAAAGAATATTAGTATAATAAATTTCTATTACATTTACTCATCAAACTACTGTAGATGCACTTAAAAATACATATAAATAATTGCAAATTTCTTTATCATTAATTTCTCATAATTCGAAGAAAATTTCACTATGAAGAAATATTTTAGAATATATTGTGATGAAGCATTCTTCTTTTTCAAAGGAAAATCTTGAAGTATGTTTTTTGCAGGAGGTTGCGATCCACTTGAAACTAAACAACAAAACCGTTACATTGCCGAACGTTCATGCTATAAACTGGATATAAATAAACAACAGTGGTCTTCAATTCAAGATATGAAATTCAAGAGGTATGACCACGGCTTAGCTGTATTATCTGGGCATATATATGCTATTGGTGGACAAGATGATGGTGAAAGGTACATTCGGATCTCTGTTGGTTTATTTTTTATTTAATAAGATTTTATTGGTGTAAATTCAGAAGCTCAGTTTTACAATTTGTATCGAATAGTGACTGCCAAATTGTTTTTAAATCAATGTAAAGTTTTCACACACACACACACAGACATCAGTTTTTCTCTAAATACATCAGTGTTTCATTGTACAATATTTATAAATAATCAAAAAACTTATAAGCGTCATATACATATATTACTAATGATGATAAACTTGTTGTTTGAAAATCGACAGGAAATAAAAATACGAATCGAATTTAGGAAGGAAACAAAGATTTCGCAATTTCTATTGTACCAAACGATTTTGTAACGATAATCTTAATGAAAAATTAATAATGTGTATATTTTATTGTGAGAAATTTATAAATAGGATGAAAAAGAAACATATACAAAAGCAAAATATCTCAGTGTTTTTTGTATAAAAGAATAACACGGTTTGAGGATCGAACGTTCGAATAACACATACAGTGTCCAGCAAAAGTGTTCGTACATTTGCATTTTTCTATAAATTTAATGTTTTTGACTACTAAAAACTAATATATCAGAATTGTAATTTTTCTGTGATATCTACAACTTGTGCTTATAGGAATAAAATAATTAATTTTTAAATCTTGGTATAACTATTATTTTAAAAAAATTAATAATCAAAGAAACTATTAAAAAATTACGCAACAAGACTTTGCACACTTCAAAAAATCTCAACATAGCTTTAAATATTGTATTTTTAAAAAGAATTTAGCAATTAGTAAGATATCTTGAAGCGTCCACAACAGCTTTTAAATGTCTTGGTATAGGTTTCATCAGCTTTTTGTAATTTCTGCATCGATATTCCTCCATTCTTCTGTGATTATTGTTTTCACTTCACTTTTTTATATACTGTGTTTTCTTTTTCAAAATCAAATTCTCACCAAATATGTTCTACTAAGATTACATCAAGTGAATTAGTAGTTGTTTTCATAATTTAGGGATAGTTATAGAGACACCAGTGGCGTACGTTGAGAGCAGTGCGCTTGGGGTCATTACCTTGTTAAAAATGAAGTCGTCTCCAATTAACAAATTTTGGGCAAATAACTTCAAATTGTTCTTTGAAATATTTAAATAGAACTCATGATTTATAGTACCATCAAAAATTACCTAATCCTGAAGCCGATTTACCCCAACACGAGAGAACACCTCCACCTCCATGCTTCACTGTTCCAACTAGATCAGTGTTTCTCAAACTTTCAATACTGGCGCCCCTCTTTTCAATCACAATTTTTATCGCGCCCCCTTATACATTAATAATGTACTGAATGCAATAATAATGCACTTTGACGCTAAAGTTACAATAGGCGATCTTAATTATAAACCATACAAATTAGTAACATAAGTCAGTGTTTCTCAAACTTTCAATACTGGCGAACCCCTTTTCGATCACAATTTTTTTCGCGCCCCCATTATACATTAATAATGTACTGAATGCAATAATAATGCACTTTGACGCTAAAGTTACAATAGGCGATCTTAATTATAAACCATACAAATTAGTAACATAAGTCAGTGTTTCTCAAACTTTTTCAATACTGGCGACCCAATTTTCAATCACAATTTTTATCGCGCCCCCTTATACATTAATAATGTACTGAATGCAATAATAATGCACTTTGACACTAAAGCTACAATAGGCGATCTTAATTATAAACCATACAAATTAGTAACATAAGTCAGTGTTTCTCAAACTTTCAATACTGGTGACCCAATTTTCAATCACAATTTTTATCGCGCCCCCTTATACATTAATAATGTACTGAATGCAATAATAATGCACTTTGACGCTAAAGCTACAATAGGCGATCTTAATTATAAACCATACAAATTAGTAACATAAGTCAGTGTTTCTCAAACTCTTTCAATACTGGCGACCCAATTTTCAATCACAATTTTTATCGCACCCCTTATGCATTAATAATGTACTGAATGCAATAATAATGCACTTTGACACTAAAGCTACAATAGGCGATCTTAATTATAAACCATACAAATTAGTAACATAAGTCAGTGTTTCTCAAACTTCCAATACTGGCGACCCAATTTTCAATCATAATTTTTCTCGCCCCCCCCACCTGTACAACAATAATGTATTCACTGCAAGAAAAATGCACTTTGAGATAGAGACGCTAAAGTTACAATACGATTTTAATTATAAACCGTACAAATTTATACAATAAGTATATTAAATTTTGTATATGTAACTTTTAAGAGGACTTGGTACCCTAAAAATCACAAACCTATCGTTTTTTTTTTTATTATTTTCCTTTAATCTTGTTCTTTGCATTATTATCTTTCGATTGATATATCTCTTGTGCATGTCGGAAAGTTAGAAGTTGAATAAAACTTCATTTGAAAACAAATTAGGCAATTCAGCCACACCCCTTTTTAGAAAAAAAAAAAAGCTAAAAAATGCGTTATGATAAAAAAAAATCTATTTTATAAATAGAAATAATAACTATAAAAAAGAATGTGTAGTATTAAAAGCAGAATATTTCCGAGGCAATACAATAATGTAATTTTTCTTCCTTGTGAAATGTGTGCATGTAAAATTTTTAAATTAAGGCATTTTATATTAATAATTTTATAATTTCAGTTCTTATTCCTGATATATTTTTCATAAAATGTAATACTTTAATATTATAAGAAGAAAAACAGCTGAAATTTCTGTAGTGACAGAAAAAAAAAATTTTTAACGTTTTTCTTGAATTTTCTTGTGCAATTAGTACTCTCTAAAAGTTGATCATTTATAAAAATGTGTGGGTTGAAAACATATGAAAATGCAATTATTTTAAAGAAAAACGTATAAGAAATATCTTAAAGTGGTATTTTAAGTTTAATTAAGCTTATAATAATTATTTTTTCAGAATTATAAACTTTAAAGTGGTTTTTCTCAGTTTGTGTTTTTCGAAACCTTAGTGCATTCAAAATGCTACTCCTTCGACAATTATTCACCAATCACTTCCATTTTTTTCTTGCGTGTTAAAAATAAGGCATGTAATAAAATTAGGGATCCGTTTTGCTATAAACTGAATACTTTTTTTTAAAAAAAAAAATAAAATGTAAGACATGTTGGCTTTTTCGTTGATTTTTAGCCTGTATATCAACATTTTATTTTTTTTTTTTTTTTTCTCGAAAACGAATACAGTTATTCTAAAATCGATCCCAAAAGTTGTTAAGAACATCCATAAGAATATTATAAAAAATTTCAGGTCAAAAAATTAATTTTTACAAAAGGAGTAGGATTTTAGAATTTTCCCAATTGTTTCTTCAAAAAAATTTAAATTTTTAAAATTGTGTGAATAATATATATGAAATTTTTCATCTGGTAACATTTTCTTGAACAGAAACATTGTATAAAATGTTAAAATATAATTTTTAAATACGTTAATAAAAAGTTTGCTCAAAGGGTGCCAAGTCCCCTTAAGCAGTATATATTTTAAGACATTTTTTTACTTTAAATATATATTACTTACTTATCATTATGTTATTTTTCTTTCTCTAATTTTTAAATTGGAACAGATCGCAAAATGATATATTTAATTAAAGATTTATTTCCTTCAGCATCCATTTCTCAAAGTACAAATGTCATTAGAAAAATAGTCTAGTCTATGTTGCTCTCTATCATATCCATCACATCTGGCATTATCGGATACGTTTGCGTGAGTCTGGGCAACCTATCGGATGTCTGCGCAAAACATGTAAAAAAGCTTTTCCTCGTACAATTCCAGTCAGTTTTGGTCGTCTTAATACTTCTATAGCTATTGAATCTATCTTGAATGTACATTTTTTAATTTGCACGTTAATTGTAATTCACGGTAATTAAGTATTTACGGCAGTAGATTAAAACAAAATCATACATACATTTTTAAGTCGTAAGCAAACATTCGATGATAATAAAGGATCAACAAGTACACAGACGAGCATGATTCCGAAAATTAAATCAAGGAAATATTCTCAAAAATACTTAAATTTTGGATTTACCACTACTGAAGTAAATGATGGGGGAAAAAAGCCCCAGCTCGTTATGTGTTTAAACTTACAAATCTGAAGAACAACATGTGAAAGTTGTTTTTATAACCATGTAAAATCATTTAGACATGCTGGCAAAGAATATTAAAAAGTATTTTTTGGATGAGGACAACTTGGTTGCAAGTTACAAGAGTGGATTAGGGATTTATTTCAAGATACTCCAGAAGGGCTCTCAACTTCCGAACTGGATGTGAAATCTTCATAGATTTCACATCCAGTGCAAAATTAAAAGGCAATTTTGTAATAAATCGCTCTTTGAATTTTGGGTAGAGGTGGATGATGAATTCTCTGTACTGAAAAAAAACCAAAGCACTTCATATACATACTATTACCATTTTCAACATTCCACCTTTGTTAAACTGGATTTTCTGCGGTGGCTGCTTTGAAGACAAAATATAGATATCAGCTAAATATAGAAAAATAACTCAGAGTGTCAATTTCTGATGTTAAACCTTCCTTTGAAAAATTTGCTCTACAAGACAAGCCCATGAAAGTCCCTAATAATTATTAAACTTGTTCTTAATTTAGTATTAAGAAATTATTTATAAAATACCTTCTTCAGTACTGATACATTAAACGCATACTGGCTGAAACACCGGCTCTTCGCCCGAGTTCATTTTTTTAAAAAATAAAACATTATTCTTGATATAATAGCTGAACTGTAAGGAAAATAAAACTGCGTGCACGACATTGTATACAAAAATGTAAAATGATTTTTTTTAGATAAATGCTATAACTGTAAATAACTGTTTAAAAGAGAACTGTAATTTTAAACCTCACAGAATTAGCATTTAGAATTAATGTTAATTTATGAAAAAGAATATAAAATTCCGATGAAGAATAATTGTGTTACTTTTTAATATTTAAAGTGAGAAGACTTAAAAAGGTTTTACCCCGGGAGCAGGCGTGCACTCGATACTAACGTTAATGGTAGTGCGGGGGGACTCAGTCACTCCAAATATTTGTTTATAATTATTTTTACTGTATACGATACAAATCGGAATTCCAGTGAATAATTTAATTAAGAGAATGTATACTTACCGGCTTTCAAGGACTATTCAATTTTTCTTCGATGATTTGAGAAAAAATCCAATAAAACTGAACTAAAATGATTCATAAGTGCAAGACCTTAATAAAGGATGCAAATCAGAAACTCTCTCTTTTCACTAATATTACAGAAATGTTATTTGCTGGCAAAGCTGTCATATTTTGTTCAAGTTATTGTAGTTATAAAGCTTTCATGACCAAGTGAATAAATATTAACATCGCACTGTTCAGCTACACGAGGGCTTTTGGAGACGGACCTCGTAATTTTAAACCATGGTCAAATGCCGAGGACGATACTTGAGCTGGCCTCTTTTAACTACAACGCCACTCCAACAAGAGGACGCTTGAACTGGCCTCTTTTAACTACAACACCACTCCAACAAGAAGACGTTTGAGCTCTCGACAGATTTAACGTGCATCTCTCCTCTACATGGCGTGTTTTTAGTAGTACTGGGCTCGAACTCGTGACACCTTTGATGATCAACAAATAACAAGTTGAACTTTTTCTTTCTTGTGTCTTTTGACAAGGTGAACTGAACCTTGTGGTACACTTATGGCTTCATATTTTAAGTTGATGGAGGTCTTTAGAAAGCATTTGAAAATTTTCCTTTCGTTTCATGTTCATCGCGTTTCTCAATCATGAATAATATGCATCTTTCAGCAGGTTCTTCTTTTGGTTGATCAGTTACAACTTCCTTCAATAGAGATCACAGATGCCCCGCGCAGCCGCAGCCTGACTGAAAAGTGAATCATGTCTTCCTTTTCTTTTTCTATAACTAATGTACGGTATTTCAATAATAATTACAGTGATGAATTGTTTATCTTCTTAGAATTTTTCTCAGGGTCTGGATTTCGTTTTTTTCTCTTAACGAGTAATATTTTATGTTAAAACGTAATAAAAATATCTCTCATTAAACAAAATGTTTTTTTTTTCCTTTAACTTGGTTTTGGGATCAAAGATTTGATCGGAAAAAGGCCAGATAATAAACATAAATTATATCAATGTTGTTATGCATTTTTTTTTATTATGGAAGAAAGTATTTTGTTTTACTTCTCTTTCCAGTTATATTTTTTTAAAAAAATCTTTAAATTTTCGATATGCTCGCGCCCCCCTTGTAGGGTTATCGCGCCCCCAGGGGGCGCGCCCCACACTTTGAGAAACACCGAACTAGATTCTTGGTATTAAGGTTCAGAAAATTCAACATTGACAGCAAATTGGTTGAGATTATAGCAAATTCAACATTTTTAGTTCCGACGGGCGTATATAATAGTTTGTGGAAGAAAGAATAAGGAACTTAATCGCAAGAATTTTGTTGGAACAAGAATACCTCCACGCTTCAGCATGGAGGTGGTGGTGTTTTTGCGTGAAGATTTTAAATCGGCTTTGGGATGAAGTAATTAGGTAATTGTTGATGGTATTGTGAATACTTAACTCTATTTAAATATTGTAGGGATCAATTTGAAATCATCCACCCAAAATTTGGGTACAGGAGCCGATTTCATTTTTAACAAGATAATGACCCCCTAGTGCACTCTTCTCAACGTACGCCACTGGTGTCTCTATAACTGGACCCAAATTCTGAAAACACCTCCTAAAACATATTATTTAAGCCAAATAAAACATAAATGGGCGGAATCTGAATTTAAAGTAAGAAAACACGAAGCAAAAACAAAATGTGATGTAAAAACAATGATCACAGAAGAATGGAGGAACATAGATGCAGAAATTACAAAAAACTGATAAAATCTATACCACCGAGATGTTTACAAGTTTTTGTGAACTTTAAAATATATCGTACTAAGCACTAAATTAAAAAAGAAACACAAAATTTGAAGCTACATTGATATTTTTTATGTGGAGTAAGACTTTTATAGCGTAATTTTTTAGTAGATTTTTGAATATTAATTTTTCAAAATAATAGTTATACTATGCTTTTAAAATTGATCATGTTATTCGAATAAGAACAAGTTAAACAATTTCGATACATTGTAATCCGTATAATACTTGATATAAAGTTGAATCCGAGCACTTTCATTTTAGAATTCGTGATGAATGCATAGTTTTTGTAGCCGAACTTTAATCTTTGCCCTTAAATGGATCACTGAACAAAATAGTGTCATCTCAGACTATTTTATTTGCACCGATTCTCTTTCCTCCTTGGATTCTCTGATGTGTATTTTTTCGTGAAACAACATAATCGTCGTGATCCAAAAGCAACTTAAAAGCCTAAAAGATAACAACACCTCTATAAGTTTTGCATTTGTTCGCGGGCACACGGGCGTTCTTGTAAAAGAATGGGCCGATTGGCTTGCAAAGGCTGCCCACAAGAGCGAAATTGATATTGCCTTTTAATATTCCTAAATCATTTTAGAAGAAGATAATAAAAGAAAGAATAATGAAGTCTTGGAACCAAGAATATATCTCATTTCAAAATAAAGGGAGCTTAAGAAAGAAATTTTTTCCAACCTTTTTAATAAGAGACTACCTTGACATCATTTTTATACTAATTACAAAATAACCCCATTTCTAATTGTTCACGGTAACTTTAAAAGCTACTTGAACAAATTTAATTTAGTTCCGTCATCTTCCTGTGATTGTAATATTGTTGGCGAGGAAAATGTAGAACATGTGCTTCTGTGTTCCAAGTTTGAAAGAAAACGAAATATCCTAAGACTGGTTTTCAAAGGACTTCAAATAAATTGGCCTTTTGAATCTTCCCCAGATTATTTTCTCCAGAAGTGCTTTTAAAAGTTCTGTGAATTTGTTGTAAATATTTGTAATCCTTCATTACCTCAAAAGTTTTTTTTTTTCCTTCTTTCCCTTGTTATATGTGCTTAATACTTACTTCTGTGAGCCCCGTGTGATACTTTGTGGTGCACAGGGATTTTATAACTGAACAATTAAAAAAAATGATATATTAGTTTTTACTAGACGAAAACATTAAATGTTATAGAAAACTGCAACTGTACGAACACTTTTATGGGTCGTTGTATGTTGGAAATATATGTAAGGATAATCAAATTAGATTAAAAATTAAATTCCCTATCTAGCACTTGACTCATCTTTCTCAGTTCACATCTTCGAGTATCAAACTAATCACCCATTTATTTTTTCCGAACATATGGCCTAGCCAATAAACCAATAATTCCAGATCGTTAGATTTAACAGTCAACATATATCAGCATTAACTTTCAAGTACCCTTATAAAATCTGCGATACTTACCACATGTTTTTCAAGTGTTATCCATTTTAACCGAAACCGTGGCGTGCTTTTTTACTCCCTGCTCTTAGCATCAGAAGAGATGTAGAAATGATTGAATAAAGATCTTCCCTTTTTAAAATTTAATCTAATTCTGTCTTCAAAATCATGACGCATATAATGAATGTTTCGACAAATCCGAAACAATGAAACCCATCGAAATGATGTAGATATTTCAAAGCGAGATTTCCACGGGATAATATTATTTCATACATTTTTATAGAAATCAGATACTGCTTGAGACATTTTTTTATACATATTCTGACAGCTGTAATAATATGAAAATCAAAATGGAATGCGGGAGAAGATTGGATGTTACACCAATCAATCAAGAACGAAAATTGGATATGTGGAATAATAACGAAAAGAAAATTTTCCCGAGCTACTGTTGGAGGTCTCTATTTCTCAAGGGAAATTAATTCACATTCACGTAAACAAGAAGGAAAATCAAACTGGGATTAGAAAAGTTTTAGTGTTTTCATTCTGTAGACGGTGTTTCTGAAAATTATATTTACTTAGACTCACATAAAATCACCGTTTATGTAATTTTATGGACAGGTAATTGCGATGATTTTCAGCAATAGATGCTATGCAATTTTTTTAGATGCAAAAATATTTCCTTTAAGAAATAAATTTAATTTGAAGTTTACTGTCTATTCACTTATGATTGAACCCAATCTCAGGAAATGTAACATAATATCAGGTTGAGATTAACGCTGAATTTTCATTCGTTTAGGTTAAAATCGTCTGCTGATTCTTTTGTCATATTCGTTACACTGTACGTCAGATATTAAGTTGTCAGTCTTCTTTTGAAAAAAAAAAAAGAATTAGGACATCTTAAATTTAACAAAAATTAGTTAAGTTAAATAAAAAGAAAATGACGTTTGCATATATATTCATAAAATTCAGTAATACCCCGAACTTACTCGATAGGTAGGACTGAGTAATAACCGCGTAAGTTGGGGGTATAATTTTGCATATAAATGCATATAAATTATTTTTTAGTTGGCATTGGAAACGAAAGAAAATAAGAATTTATAGAAAAAAATGTTTAGTAAAATCTTAGATAACACCAATACAAAATCGAAAAAAGCAGTTATTTTGATGTAGAAGGTTTTACAAAATCTAACAAAGTAGTCTGCTGGCTCAAAAGTTTTTTTGGAGTTTATACTCCTTAAGAATCGATTTTTATATAAAGCCCCTAGTATGAAAATATTATGAGGAGTAAAATTTTAAAAAGCGTTAACAGAAATACATTAAGTGCGCTTCTGCGCATGCGCTAAATCTCTGTCCGAAGAAAGAAGGAAGTTTCTACTTTTTTTTTCGTTTCTATAAGGGCGATCGTACTTTTCTTACCAAAATCAGACAAAAATTAATTACAGAATTGGAAAGATCATTTTTATCACCTCGATACAGTACAATTTTGTTATAAAAATAAACGATATTTTCAATTTTTAACGATTTTTTCTAAAATGTGACAATATCGATGCGTTTTTATGAAAAGAATTTTTCAATCATTTTGTACGGACTTCTTATCATTGTAATGAATCAATATTTTTTACTAAAAAAGTCCATACTTATGTTTTTTAGAATCAGGGATTTAAAATATAAAATGCCGAAAACTTTTTTTACAATTTTTTCTAAAAATTCACAGAATTCTAATTAACATTAAATAACTTCGTCATTTATAAAAAATAATCACATGAAACTTTAATTAAATGCTTAAAAATTATGGATTTTAAAAAAGTTTTTATGTTTTTCATCTAACAACCTTTTTACAAGAATTCATTTACGCAGTATTGTGTGTGTGTGTCTGTGTAAAAATTACCGTTGTTTGTTATCAATGTGTGAAATTTGGAAAGTATAACTTAAAAATTAAGCCCTCAAAAAAGTTAAAACTTTAAGAAAAATTTGCAAACTACGTTTACTGTCGTTTTGTCTACTAGTGTCATTGGCATCGAAAACCGGTTTTTGAGCTAAATGATTTTCTCAGGAATAATGACTTAAACTCCGTTCCACCTAAACTTTACAATCCAATCACATCTGCTGCTGGGTTACACAAGAAGATGAGGTTCACTATAATAAATGAAAATCACCAAATTTAGCGCGTAACAAAATGCTTGTGAAAAATTTATTTTTGTTAAATTATAGAAACAGAAATAAATTTTTGAAAACAAATGAAAGAAATAATGGAAGGAACCAAATGCTGAAGCGCTTCTATAATTGAATATTTTTCTTAAATGATGAATGTAAATAATGAAGATTTGAAAACCATTTTATTATTTTAAATTCTAAGAGCATTTATTGTTATATATAATATATATAATAATGAATGTGAACTTAAGAATATACAGAAGGTGGTTCTAAGCTACTGAAGAAAGAGTATCTTGTACTTCCACTCATATTTGGCAGTGACTTCAACACTGATTTCGATAAAGGTAGAATTGAGATAAGTACAATTAAAATCAAAGCTTAATTTGGATTTTGCTTCTGGTAGAGCATTGGGGTAACTAGGTATAGTACAACCATTGATGCGATGTTTTCACTATTCGTAAATCTACCGACGTTCAGGTATCATACTTAAGTTACCATAAGACTCTTGTCAAAGTGATTAATAATGGCGAGAGTATTAATGTAATTAATACTCAAAGTGATATTAATAGTGAATTTCAAACTTCTTTACAATGTACTTGTGTACTATGTGAGTAACATATATTTAAGTAACATAATTGATGAATATTATTCAATTCCTACCGGGTGTTTCAAAAGTCACGCTCATCAACATGGTAATCCTTGTTGCTTAAAAACCAAAAGAGTTGGTTGAGATTTCTTTCACTAGAGGGCAGCAGGGGCATCATCATAAGAAGTTTTGAACGTATCAGGCATCAGTTTCAAAATACAGTTTGTCAGTTGAGCACAACGGGAGGTGTGCATGATATTTTCCCAAGTGAGTAAGTGTTAGGTTTTATGGCGCAAGAGCCAATTTTGGCTAAGCTGCGCCAAACAACGTTTTAAATCTGTGGTCTAGAAGGGAAAAGAAGAAAAGATGAATTGGAATGACAAGAAAGAGGGTTGAAAATAGAGAAGGATCACTAGGGCACCCGGGTTCGTGAAGCCCATGTTTACCAAAGATGATATTTTTCCACGAGCAAATAGTCATCGTGGAATTTTATTTCGCTATAAAATCTCAATGCCATGTGATAAATGCACTTCAGCAGAAGTATCCAGGTGAAATAACACCAAATGCATCAATGATAACACTTTTAGTGCAGCGGTTACGTGACACACGATCGGTTGCAGACAGGAAGCGATCGGGTAGAGCGTTCATAATGAGAACAAAAGTGACAGATGTGGAGACCACTTTTCAAATAAATCCATTGAAAAGACCGTCCGTCTACATAAACATCATTACAAAATTCATATCCTTCCTGAAAGTGATGGAAGGTACGCTCGGTTGCAGCAAGATGGCGCAATTTGTCACATATCAAGGGACAGTATGGAAGTTTTAACTGAATTTTCGATGATCGTGTCATTTCCATAGGACTTTGGCCAAGTCGTTTGCCGGACTTGTCAATTCAGGATTTTTTTCTTTGGGGATATCTGAAAAATGTCACTTTCAGGAATAATCCCCATACGTTTGATGAACTTAAGAGTAACATCCTTCATACAATATCGGACATTAATCCCATGCTCTTCGTAAAGTGTCAATTAATCTGGTAAAACGAGTTCGATTGTGTGTCCAGGAAAACGGACATCATTTTGAACATTTACTTTATTTTATCATGTCTGACACCTGGCAATGAAGACAACCGTTCAACCTTTGTATATGTCCTTTATTCTGTTTGTTAACATAATTCATCTGTCTTTAAAACTCAACCACAAAGGTTGATGTGCGTGACTTTTGAAACACCCGGTACTATTAAATCACAATCTCTCTCTATATATTTATTTATTTATTTTAATAGAATTTTCAATCAATAATAAAATACATCTTAAGACGCTCAATTAAAGCTGAAATTGTATATACATGGTTATATATATAAATTAGGATGGCAATACAATAATTTAATTATAATTAATAAAAATTAATTGATTAAAACTAATTATTTAAACAATTACAGCCACGTTTGAAACAATTTTGGTGACTTAGCGACAATTTTGGTGACTTAGTAACAATTTTGGCGACTTAGCAACAATTTTGGCGACTTGTGTCAAAACTTGAAAAGGTTTTTTTCTCACATTTTAAAGCATTCCATTGAACTGAAATTTTATATACACGATTTTTTTGGAGGACAATACGATACTTTAATGTTAATTAATAAAAATTAATTACCACTTAATGTTGTGATTCTGTTCTATGTATATGCATATTTATATTAATTGTAACTTTTTATAAAAAAGTAGATAAAATAAAAATTTTCTTTAATCTAAGTAGGAATTGACTTAAAATTTTTTTATATTACTTGTGTTTTATAAATATGTATATTATTTTACCAAATCAATATGACAAATTTGAATAGAATAAAGAAAATACATGTGCATGTGTGTGGTTTCAGTATTGTATGAGATGAGTTTATTTACCTTGTTTGCTTACTATATAATCAAAGACAACCATGCTTAAGGAATAAACTCCAGTCGAAGTCGACACACACATATTTTTTTTCTGCAAAATTTTCATGTTGCATATTAATAATTTTTTAATTCCCTGTTTTTTGTTGAATAAATATGCTCTTCGTTGGAGCCTATATTTTCCAAAATTTTGAACTCATTTTCAACTAAGCAAACCTTCTGTAAAATTCCCAACACTGTTGTTCGATCTTTTGATTGAACTGGGTCTAGAGACTTCGTTTCTAGACCCATACCCCCTTCATTTGGATGACATAGCCATCTCTGAAATCTGCGTAGATATAATACTTATAACAAACACGATATAACAATTACTTCATGTAATAACAGACACACAATCCGTTGATAAGAAATCAATAACTCAAACTAAATTGTTATTGCTAAACGTCACATCCGAAAATGTACATCATCTAACCAGGAAGCACGGAGTGAGTGATGGAGGTGTGTACGCACAAACAAAAGACTAATCGAAGATATTTGAAAATCACGTAACTTCGAATTCACGGTAGCGTAAGTCGATGCGTTATTGTATGAATGTATTTGAGTGAATAAGCACGTTTAATACCATTTAGTATTTAAAATATATTCGCTTAGAATATTTGTGCTAAGCAAATAAATTATGTTATGATTAAAGGCTCTTAAAGACCGTGGAAGTATATGACATCAAGAAAAACAAATGGAAAATTCTTCCATCTGAAATGTGCTGCGGCAGGAAGGCTATGGGATCCACTGCTTTCTCTGGAAAGATCTGGATCGCTGGCGGCCTCATCCAGGCAGACAAAGAAATCAATTTCCAAGTAGTTTCTCATGTTGACTGTTATGACCCTAAGCATAAAAGGTACCTTGGGCCTTTATTCAAATTTGAAAAAAGTCAATAAATAAACTGTTACGAATTGGGGGTAATTAGTGTTTATTTTTATCTTAAAATACTGTAAAATAATTTCAATCTTCATATTTAATAAGTTAATATTACTTGTTGTTTGCCTTTATATGTAATAAAAACTGTAATACTCACATGAAAATTTTAATAGAATTTCAATGGAAACTTGGCGAAACCTTGGAGATACAGCCAAGTTGGTATTATTTTTTTTGAAATGGAGGCTTTTTGAAATCTAAAAATCTATGATGTCATGTCTAATGACGTAAGCGGATAGTTTAAAAGCAGTGGAAGGCAGCCGGGCAGATTATAAATAACAGTCATTTCCTGAAACAGAGTTAGTTCTACTTCAGTTTTTGAAGTGTTCACTTAGGTGTGTCTGTCTACGACCAAGTGGTTGCATACAAATAGTTTTTACCTGTACCGTTAGGCACCAATTGTTCTGTCTGAGTGCTGTGGAAAGTGTGAGATCCTTCCAAAAGTTTCGTACGAGTTTTCTTTCCTTCCTCAGAGGCTCGACAGCCCAGTGTTGACCTTGGTCTTCTAAAGAAGCATTTTGCCAGACCAGCCTTTTTCCTGCTAGTGTTCTCCAATTTTTAGTTCTCAAAACTAAGAGATCTTTTTCTAGGCCGGCAATCCATCTTATATTCAGCCTGCCTTTTCTCCGAGTGCCAATTGGTTGGGCATTGAAGACTTTTTAATGGTGCGGTCTTCGTCCATTCTGACAGCAAACTTATCATGTTCTGATCTGTTCGAGACATGGACCAAGTTTCACATGCATAAAAGTTAATACTGATCTTAAATTACTTTTTATACAATTTATACGATTTTACTGCCAATTATTCTGTATATTTTAAATAGTGTTTTCTTTAGTAAATTTCATCGCTCTTGAAAAACTGTTTTGTTCTTTGAAACTGGCGTAGCTTAAAATCCACGAATCCCATTCTACGCAACAAAGCTAAATGCTAATAACAATGACTCCCACATATTTTATGAAATTGTTTAAGATTAAAAAAATGTTTTCAATTTCTGTGTTTAATGCATTTTCATAGAAACACAAGGCTCCAATGACTGATGTAGTGAAATATATACAGCTACATATTTTAAGTATGAAAAATCAACCAAATCAGAGTTTGGGACGAATTTACGAGTATAAAAATTAATTCATCGGAATCTACCATATGAATATTAAAGTTCAAAGAAGTTACAATATTTGAACATTCCACCTGCAGATATATACAGTACATTTTCAAAAGTTCAAATGAATATTTTACTAAACAATTTTCCGTATTCAAAGCATTTATTTACTGTACGCATTCTAGGTGGTTGTTCAACGTACATTCACTCCCGAGTCCTCGGTGCTATTGCAGCCTCACAGTTTGGATGAGGCAAATCTGTTGTGTAGGGGGGATGATTCGAGACGCCAACGATGCGATGAGACCAACCAATAAAGTCTGGTTTTTCAACAGTGATGCAGAAATGGGGAATTACGGACCTACTTTACCTATTCCTAGAATGGGAAGTGTGGCTCTTGTTTACGGTCAGTATCTCAGAATAATAATGATAATTTTAAAACTCATATAGTAGGACCTTGAAAAACAACTTCTTTATATATTGATCTTCTCCGTAAGTTGTCATATTTTTATAGATCTGACATACAATAAATTTCAGTTAACAGAATAAGGATCTCTCTATGCATTTACTGCTTGGACAGTGGCTGACAATATTATATTTACAACTGTTTAACCTTTGCACTTTGTGTGTGTGTGAATCCAT